>CM021101.1:718820174-719093901 GCA_007115665.2 Sequoiadendron giganteum
TTCAACAGTATACCTTCAGGTAGGCCTCTTGATAGAGGCATTGAGCACGTGATAGAGTTGGAGGAAGGTGCTAAACTTGTTATTACCACTACCTACAAGCATATGAAGAGACGTAACAATGAGATCAAGAAGGCAATTAAGGAGCTTTTGGAGATGGGACATATTCTGCCTAGTAAGAGCCCATTTGCTTCTTTAGTTGTGTTGGTTAAGAAAAATAATGGGACCATGCATATTGCATTGATTACAGGGCTCTAAATAAAAAGACTATAAAAATTAGGTACTCCATTCCATGGATTGATGAGTTCATCGACGAGCTATATGGAGCTATGTACTTCTCGAAGATAGATTTGAGATCTGGATATCATTAGATAAGGGTTAGAGAGGAGGATATAGAGAAGACAACCTTTATACGCCACTTTGGTCTCTTTGAATTTTTGGTTATGCCCTTTGGTTTGACCAACGCCCTTGCCACATTTCAATCTTGCATGAATTGGGTGTTTCACAAGCAACTTCGTAAGTTTGTTTTGATATTTTTTGATGACATCTTGATTTATAGCGGGACATGGGAGGAACACATGAGACATTTAGATGAGGTTTTGAGCATTCTTGAGGCAGAGTGTTTATATGCCAAGTAGTCAAAATGTGATTTTGGGATGACAAAGCTTCTCTATCTTGGCCACATAATCAGCTCTAAGGGAGCTAGTGTTGATCAAGAGAAAATCAAAGCAATTTTAGATTGGCCTCCACCAACAAATACCTCTTAGTTGAAGGGATTTTTTGGCCTTTGTGGCTTCTAAAGGAGATTTGTCAAGGTTTTTTCATAGTTGGCTGTTCCACGTACATATCTCACTAAAAGGGGAGCCTTTGCATAGTTTGATTCAACGCAGAAATGATTTAATCATTTCAAACAATCATGAGCACATGCCTTGTCTTAGCTATTCCTGACTTCTCCAAGCCATTTGAGCTTGAATGTGATACATTTGGTGATGGTATATGTATTGTCCTAATGCAAAATAAGCACCCAATTGCCTATGAGAACATGAAGTTGAGAGGTGGAGAGAGAAACTATTCAATCGATGACAAGGAGATGCTTGCAATCATGCATGCTTTGGTCAAGTTCATGCAATACCTTATGGGAGGTAAGTTCATTGTCAAAACAGATCATAATAGCCTCAAGTATTTCTTAAATCAAAAGGATCTTAATGACAGGAAGTAGAAGTGGGTAAGCTACAAGCTTACGATTTTGACATTGAATATGTCAAGGGGAACTGAAATGTAGTGGCTGATGCTTTGTCAAGAAGGCCACATTTATGTTCAATGATAGAAATTGCAGCTGATTGGAAAGAACAAATTCTTGCAGAGTATATAATAACCCCTTATAAAAACTGACCAAATATTTTGCACACCTCCACTGATATTTTCAATCAAATGGTTCTTAAGAAACAAGGTATTTGAGTAGTTGCCAAAATGTACAGGCTGCTATCTCATTCATAGACTCAAACTTCTCATACACTTATTCAATGTTCACTATATGTTCAGCTATATAGATATAAATTTATCGTGACATTATAACAAACATTTGTAGTATTCCCAATTGAAAGAGAATAGCAGGGAATTCTATAGAAATATGCAGTAATACCATTTGAGTTGAAAAAAATGACAAACATTGAAGACTGACCTGGAGATTGCAATTATGAAGATACTTTATATTCTGCAACTATGCCATCGTTTGGACACTAAAACAATTCCCAACTTCAGTGATAGTCTGAAGATAATTGAAATAAGCTATTAAATCCGAAATACTACCCTTTCCTTTCAGATTTTATACAATGGATACTTAGATGTAAAGAAGATATAACAGCTACAGATTTCAGAATGTATGGTCTGCTGTTGGTAACTTCAGGAAATCCCACACATTGACTGATAGTTGCACCTTAATCTCAGTTTTTTTTCAATCGTAGGTCAGTACGGTCATGTTCTAACATTGAGAGGTGCCTATGCTCAGCAAAGTCCAATATCGCCTCCTTGGTAGGTTCACGTCCTTCCTTCAGATGTTGATTGCCCAGCAATAGGAACAATTGCTTATATGTCCAGTTTGAAGTTCTATTTCATGCATAAGTCGTCCCATACTCATTTGCAAAGTCTTCGACCAGGCATACTATGTGGCTTTCAGAAATGAATTTATTTATTCTTCTTAAAAAGGTGTGGACCAATGAAAAAGCAGCAGCGGTTACAAAGAACAAGACATTTCTTAATTTTAATGGCAGATGTTCCTTATCTTAAATTCCATGATTCATTAAGTATTAGACTCTTCTTTGAGGAAAATGCGACTCTTACCATATTGAAGTGGCAGACTAAAAGATGATTTTAAATCATTAAATCTTCTTCAATCTGAATCGGCTAATAACAAGTATTGTAGTCTACCACGACTGTTTACTTCCAGTGCCAAACAAGCCGCGACCCATAATCTCTTCCTCTTCGATTGGCAATTCCTCCAACCAAGGCTAAAGAAAATGGCTATATGAAGACAAATTGCGGCAGCAAGAGTAATTGGTAATGGCAAGAGTAATTCTTTATTCTCTGATATTATTACCTAAGTCTTGACTCCCAAACCTCTTCAACTGCAGAGGCCTTGGATTAATGACATGAGGATTGGGCAAGTTGAGAATTTTCAAATGTTAATCGACTTTTCCCATAATCTCTAAATTAATACTTCCTGGCAACTTCCAATAATTGCAAATGGTGCTAAACCCAAAATTAGAATATATAGCCACCCTTATTCAGACTCTCAATGATTTACGGCTGCATCTATGTGAGAAGAAGCTTCCAAATCACTAAATAATATTAGTCCGTAAGAATAAGATGGCTGCGATGATACTTCTAAAGCTAGTGATAGGACTTATATATGTCCGACTTCTTCATCAATTGTATCGACCTCCTTCAGCAATAAAGGAAACAACCTTAACATATTCCAAACTGGTGTTGCTGGTTACAATTGATAAAATAATATTATATCCTTGTAAATCTGCAAAAAAAATCGCTGCATTCCTGAACATATAACATTTTCCTTTTATCTCTTAAGCTCCTTTCAACCCCTTTAGCTGGTGCGTAGCACTTAGGAATATTATGATTGTAATCTGTTCACTTCTTTTTTTGAATACAAACCACCATAAATTCATGCAGCTGGATGAAGGCAAACTAAGTAATATGTTTGCACTGAAGTCTTAACTGAAAAAATATACCTGAGAGCTCCCAAATTTTCCAGACCAATACAAAAACCACAAGTTTGAAATTTGTCTTTGCAAGAGACTTCTCAAATTTGGACCCCAATCGTTGAAGTGCAACTGCGAAAGCTGAGTGATTCCACCAATTACTAGCTAGGGTGGATAATCTCACCACCTAAGTTGATCGTCTTTCAAAGGGTTTCCGTCCTCCAAAAGGCTGTGGTGAACTTTGTTCAACCAACAAATAATCTCGTTCTCCCAAAACAAACTAGCATGCCTCCAAAAGGACTCCTGAAAGCTTTTATTCCTCTTCTCTTCATAACTCCTCACCAGCTTGAATTCTCCCATTTGCCTTTTCAATTTTATTCTTTCTAAGAATTCACCCAAAAGTAACTTAATTTATTTTAACTTTTCCAAAACTTAAGTCACTTTTGCATACCATTAAAAATAACTAATTTAAGTTGCCTTTTAAATTCATCTTTTTTTGACAACTTAAAATTAATTATTTAATTATGATGCTGATTTAATAAAAGTTGGGGACATTACAGAGTATGCTAAGAACTCACTTGCCAATGGTATTTTGGATAGTACATTGCCGGTTGCATGATGATTGGTATAAGGTGATGGATGAACTTATACTTTATAAGGAGAGAGTTATTTTGGTACCTGAATCAAGGCTCAAGATGAAGATTATGAGGACATTTCATAATGCACCTAAAATATACTCTCTCAATTTTTTTTATTTTTAAACCAAACATTTACAATGTAACCAAGCACCCGTTAAGGTTAGCATAACCCAAAATGTGCATGAAAGAACTCTAACCAAGAATGCGCCCTAAAACCACTTAAGGAGGAGGGGCGGGCATATGGTCAGAGGATCCCTAGGATCTACTGAATCAAGATTACAAGATTATACTGAAAGAGAGAGATTAAACTCAATACCAAGAATATGCACTCAAGATCCTTTGACAGGCGAGGTGCTAACATATGGTGGAGTACTAATGCTGAAATTGAAATGAACAAAGGCGGATAACCAGCCATAAGGAACTTTCCATGCTACCACCAAACAGTGGGGGGAAAAGATTACAATATTAATACTTCTTCTGCTGCGGCAGGCATCCACTCAACAATGGGAATTCACCACTTGAAAGTGGGTATGAAAAGAGATACAAATGTTTATTCTCCACACTAGCGGTAAACCAGCCAGGGGTTAAAGTGTTTGCATTAGGAAATCACAAGCAAATTTCCATAAGAATAATGACTGGATTAGTACTACTAAATCTCAACCTTACAATAAAATAAATCTGCAATTTCCATGTGTTACAATGATATAATCAATGCAAACTACTGAAGAATGTTTATTACAATATATAATCTTCTCAATCACCAAGATATAAGCCAAAAATCAGAACTGAAGCAAATCTGATATGATGAACAACAAACTGAAATTTTGAACCAACAATCAATGATAATACCAAAATTCTCATAACACCTTTAAAAATACCTCCAAATGTTTTGAAATGAATTGCAAATGCATACTAGGAGGATGGCGCCCAAAATCAATCATTGAAACCGCATCAATGGGTCACCAATATTTAAGCACGAACTCCAAGACACTTCCAACAATGGTACGGCCTTCTAGGGAGGTCGACCTTGCATTAAATCTGCAAAATAAAATCTGTAACTTTGCTAAGAGGGTCGCCCTTAGCCTAGGAATAGATTGCTTCAATGCCCAGAAGCAAATTAAATTCATACAAAAAGCTGTATATAAAAATCTCCTTCAGCCAAACAATAACCAGCAACTTGAAAACTGGAAATATCTCACCAAAACTCCACAGTAATGCTCAATATGTACTTTTGGATGAAGCACACTCTCAATCCATCATCTAGGGAACCATAGTTTCAGGCCCGAAGAGTGGAATAGAATTGCTAAGCTTTCCCTTAGCCGGATTCTGGATTTCAAACCAGTAGCATAACTTTGCTTTCCAAAACATAACATAATCAGTTCTCCACAATGCAGCAATATATAAGTTTCAATGGGCAAATGAAACACTTTGAATTCCAAGAAGTTGAATCACTTCAACTTCCCAAGGGATGCCACCTTCAACCATTCACTTTATTGTGAAATAATAAAACATTATTTCCCTTCCCTTTAGGCATCCATTTTACTTTGCAACAATAAAGCATTTAATAAATCATTAAATGCTCAACATGACCCTTTAATGTCCCCTCTTTAAAACAACATGAAGTTATCACTCCTAGGCGTGGGGGGACAACTTAAAAACATGAAATTGACTAAGTATAACACTTAGTCCAAGGAGATGACCAAAACCAATGCCAATACTGAAACTAAAGGATTACCACAAATAGCATGATGACCTGAGTTGAACTGCAGATGATGTTACTACCAAAATTAGACTTACTATAATAGCCACTGCCAAAAATAGTAAATTCACTTCAACTCAACATAAAGCCAAACTGATCGGCCACACTGAACTGCAAAAGATTGGGTTGCTGCTAGAGGGATACTGCTATAAATATACTTACCAAAAATAGCATATTGCTATAAATAGTAAGTTTGCCAAAACCACATCTGTATGCCAATTGAGCAGTATCATGACTTCCTATAAATAGTAAGTGTTCTCATTCTGCTTAGCCTACGAGTTTCTGGAAATAGGCTAAAACCAATTGTAGAGCGTAGGGCTAAATCGGGGACATTACAACACCTATGGCTGGTCACCTTAGTTTCTACAAGACTCACAGACAAATCCGAGAAAGATTCTCTTGGAAAGGGCTTAAAAATGAAGTCCTTAAGTATGTTAGAGAGTGTCCTACATGCTAACAAAACAAAAATGAGCATACTTATTTATCTGTTTGTTGCAGCCCCTACCTATTTCCAATTAAAAATGGGAAAGTATCTCTATGGATTTCATTACAAGGCTTCCCAAAGTGCAAGGTAAGGATTGCATCTATGTTGTTGACAAATTGACGAAATTTGCACTCTTCTTCACTATTTCTGCAGTGTTTACAATAGTAAACGTTGCAGATTTGTTTTTCAGAGAGGTTTAAGTTGCACGAGATGCTAAAAAACATTGCTAGTGATAGGGACAGCAAGTTCTTGAGTTTGTTTTGGCAGGAATTTTTCAAATTTAGTGGGATTGAGCTCACTTTCAACACTAGTTACCACCCACAGACTAATGGGCAAATGGAAATAGTCAACATGGGTAGAAGGATATCTTTGGAACCGTGTCTCAGGGCAATAGAAGGCATGGGTGAAATGGTTGCATTTGGGTGAGTACTATTACAGTTCCACCTATCATGTGTGGGTATGGAGCTCCTAGCTTCATTGATTTGTTGTTTGGTGATAATAGAGTGCCCAAGGACAAGGTATTTATTGCAACAAAGTCGATATAATGAAATCTTTGAAAGGCAGCTTCCAACATGCTCAAAATCAATAAAAGTTGTATGCAAACGAGCATTGCATAGTGTGTGCATTTGAGGTGGGTGACATGGTTTATTTGAGATGCAGCCCTATAGACAATCCACTCTCAAGAAGAGTGGATCGAAGATGTTGAAGCCACATTTTTATGGCTCATTTAGGATCTCTGAGAGGATTGAAGAGGTAGCATATGAGTTGGACCTACTCGAGAGTAGTAAGGTGCACAATTTCTTCCACGTGTCTCACCTTAAGAAGGTGCTTGGACATAACATTGTTCCTTCTTCTGAGTTACCCCCTTTGAACGAGGAAGGGAAACCATGTTGGTTTAGGAGGTAGTGTTTAATTACAGGGAATGTACTTTGAGGAAGAGGACCCTTAAGGAGTATTTGGTGAAGTGGAAGAACCTACCCATGGAGGATGCTATTTGGGAGAGAGCAGATTTTACATAATCCAAACTTTTAATTGCTTGGTGACAAGCAATTTTGGGAAGGGAGGATTGTTATCTTCCCTTCTTAGGCCTAGTTGGCATGGTGACTATTTGCCTATCTCTTGAGACTCGTAAGCTAATTGGTAGTGGTAAGGGGACCTCAAAGATCTTGCAGAGCTTGGGTTCGATTGTTCTTGGCTTTGAGCTCAATTTGTGACATGGATTGCAGTGATGCTTTCATAAGCATTTTTGGCCTCCTTGGCTATTCTCCAAACTTCTTGGAGAGCACGCCTATTTTAAGTAGGTCCTCAATTTGGCCCCTAACATCATCCCTTAGCTTCAATTACTTCATGGCATGATCAGTTTTGGTTTTCAGTGCCTTGGTAGTGCTTTCTGCAACTTGAGTAGAGTATTTTAATTACATGCTTAAGTTTCTAATGTTTAATGTCAAATTATTCGCTTAACTGTAATAATTTATAACGTTACTTTATGTCTCCCTCAAAAGTGGACGCCTAGGGAATTGTGAGAGGTATTTGCACATAGAGTTTATTTTATTTTGTTAAAAAGGACATTTGAGGGAAAAAAGCGAATTATTTTAAATTTTTAAATTGCTTTTTGCCCTCCAAAAAACTATAAAAGGAGGTTTGAGCATTCATTTCTCATATGTAGAAGAGTACACATAGCAGGATGCTACCGGATTGAACCTACGAGTTCTAAGATCAATTGAGGACGAAAACTCTCTTTTGGTTGCTGGTTTTGGATCTAAAAAATGATCCCTAGCTAGTTAGAGTGATTCCACACAAGGGTCACTATTGTTATTCATAAAGTTCTTAGACAAGGGTTTTAGGAAATGAAGATTTTTGAAGTATTTTGATTGCAGATTTTGGGGTTCATATTTGTTGATTATTTTAGAGTTTTTGGTGTGTTGTTTAAATATTTTCCATTGGGTTTTTGCTGGCCGTACAACTCTCCTGGAGTAGGCCATATCCATGATTCTTGGCAAAGGTTGTTGAAAGGGCTCAAAATCACTCGAGATTGTGTATGCAGGGATTTTAATAGCCTGTCAACCCCTTGAGGTGTTTTGTAAGCTGTTCGTAGATTGCATAGAAATCTAGAATGGCCGTACCATGTCACAGGGTGCCTAGAGCTAGGTGTGTGAACTCTTTTCTCCAAGCGTTGCCTTTTAAAGGACATTTTGTTGCTGATTTGGGGCGCTTTGACCTTTGGAGACCTTTGGTAATTGTTTGAGGTTGGGTTTTGTTGTTTGTTTGCTAATATGGGAGCCGTACAACTTGTTGGGTTGGTTGTACTTGCTGGTACAAAGGTGTGACAGGCTCTGATACAGTTAAATATTAATTCCAGGCTTGAGTATACTTCCTCCTGGGCGGTTTGGAGTGGGTTGGGAGCTGAGAGGTGAAGAGCTTTCATTTTGGGGCTTGTTTGATGGGTCGGTTGGTGATTGTGACTTCTTTCAAAGTTCCTAGAACTCTACTATTGCTGCCCTGAGTCTGATATATAGCTGCAAACATTTAATTCAGACCTTCAACATCCCCTATTATCTCCTTTCCAGGTATCTTCTTGTGGGTATTTCATCATCATGATTATCACATGTATTTGGCATCTCTTTGTGAATAATTTTCCATCAAATCAATTGAACAACAATCATATGAACGCTGATTATTCATATCAGAAAAGTAAGAATCAGTTGTGACTTTGTTTGGCAAGTTTATGTTGTTTTCACATTGGCAAAAATTTAAAAATAAATTTAGGGCTGGTTATTACACAATGTCGAAATTATTACATTGTATGGCACAAACAATATCATAGTATCTTTCATGTTGTTTTTTCATTGTACCGTGACAAGTTGCACGAGTTGTGTGGGCTGTTTCTTTTATATTTATATGGCTTCCAAGGAGCATTTTCTTCAGTTGTACGGGATAATAATTGGAATGTATGGCAACCAACCTCAACCTTCCTTATACAGTCGGTTTCATTTGTACGGTAGGTGAATTTTTCAAGTTTATGACTTAATGGTCAATGTTTTTAGTATCGTACGAACTTTCAATCGTGTGAGCAAAAGTCTATTCTCGGAAGCCATTCTCAACAATAGTCTATTCTTGGGAGCCATTCTCTACAAGAGTCTATTCTTGGGAGCAGATGAGGTCCCTTTGTTGGCTGGTCCTAAGCATTATTCACATATTGGCATATGTTGGTTAAACACTCCAAAATCTCTATTTTTTGGCAGCATTGTTTTTTGCCTCTTAAAAGATCATGAATTAAGGTGTGCCATGAATGCTTGTGTGGTTTTGAAGGTCTTAATATAGGTTTGGTGGCAGGGGCTCGACCCCTTGACCTTGCCTTGTATCATGACAAAGAGCGTGCCTAGTGCATTGCCCTTGGACCTTGTGAGGGGCACTGCCTCTCGACCCTATTGGGGGCATTGCCCCTTGACCTTGTTGGGGGCGTTGCCTCTAGATTCCCACCCCACTCATTTGATTTGCCAAGTATTCTTCAAGTCCAAGTTTGCAAAGTACACATCCAAGTTTGTTTACAGGTCCTCGTCTACAATATTGTCATTAGTTTGGAAAGTCTTCCCTAATGTTACTTGATGTTTACATGTCATCTGAAAGACAATTTTTTCTTTTGGGGAATGGTGTAGCAAGTGTACAATGCCTATCATTATGTTTTGATAATATTAGTTATCCGACTATGTATTAATTGTTTGTTGGCTTCGGGTAGTTATAATTGTTGGTTGGTCGACGGTTGTATTCTTTTTGGCGATTGTTGGGTCTTTTAAATAGATTGTGTATCATCAAGGAAAGTAGTATGAGCCAAGTCAGATCAACTTTGATCTTTGGTTGACCATCTTTGGTCTTCTTTTGTAATAATTTCATGTGCGAATGAAGATATAATTTACTCCTATATCTGTTATACATTATCATCTCTATTATAAATTCATGTATTCATTTTATCAGATAGAGTAGTAAACACAAGACACCTTGAATGTAACAAAACAATGGAGTCTTTGTAATCTAAGGAGGTTATAGATCACTCAAAACTTGGTGTAACTATACTATTTTGCAATTGGCATTGGTAGCTGCTTTGAAGTTGGCTTCATTGGAAGGTAACGCTACAATTTGTTGAAGGTTACTCTACCATGGAACAATCATTGAGCCTTAAAAGAAAATATAGCCAAAAGGAAATCTCCAAGTATCAACTAAGTAGGCCCAATTAGAGTCTATGGATTCAGTTAACTTGGAACCATTTTCCCTTTTGTAGAGAATGTTAAAGTCAAGAGTACCTTTGACATATCATCACATATTTTTCTGCTTGCTAATGAATAAGCTTTGATTAGACTATAAATATTGAGAGATAACTAATAGCAAAATAAAGATTTAATCATGCGAATGTAAAATATATCAACTTGGTCAACAAATTGTTTGTAAAGTGATTCATCAACTAAGGATGAATCATCATAGGCTAACAACTTCAACTCAATTCTCATAGGTGTAGTCAAATGATTACAATCAACCATGTGAAAACCAAAGAATTCATAGCATACTTAACTTGAGCCATGAACATGAAATGGTCATGTTGCCTAGGAAGTCTAGATTAGTCACTTCAAAAGTAGGACATACCACTAGGATTTTACATGATACAATGTAATGGCCCACTACTTGTGATGGCAAGATCACAAACATAGACAACAAGAACCACATTGTCATCACCATTGCTTTTTTGACATAGAGATTTGGATTAGATAGATTTCATCTTAATCCAAAATCTCAAATATGTTGATCAATGTTTATGTTCCATGTTTGTAGAGTTTGCTTAAGCCCATACAAATACTTAAGAAGTCAACAAACCAAATGACATTGCTAGGTACTTGAAAACCTATAGGTTGCACCATGTAAACCTTCTTGTCCAAATCCATGTTCAAGAAGGCACTTTTCACATCCATTTGATACACCTTTCAATCAAATTGGGTTGTTATGAAGAGAAGCAAGTGAAATGTGACAATCTTTGCCATAGGAAAAAAGGTCTCCTTGTAGCCTAGATCTTCCCAATGTGAATAGCCTTTTGCAACAAGACAAACCTTGTACTTGTCAAGAGTATTGTTGGCTTTACATTTTGTTCATATATACCCATTCATGTCCAATGTGCATTTTACGTGGAGGCACTTCGACCAGCTCCTAGGTATGAATTTTCATCAAGGCCTCATATTCAACCTACAAGGCAACCTCTCATTGAGATTTACCTTTCGCTTTTGCACACCGTTGCGGTTCAAGCAACTTGAAAAGTTTAGAAGAGAGCAAAATGAACATGCTCATCTAAACAAACTTGTATTTCTATTTGTTGGGGTTATGCTTTGATTGAGGAGGTTCATCTTCCCTGAAATCTTGAATAGTGGAATGATACAGCTCGTGTCTCCATTGTTGAGTGACTTGAGACTACTGTGGTGAAGCAATCACATTTGGTCATGAAGTCAACTTAGGTTTTGATCTCTGAAGAACCAATGGTTCAGGCATTTTAGTCAGAGGTTGATCAATTGGTAATTATGAAGAGAATAAGTAGAACTAGAGCTTTCATCTTTTAAAGGAACCACAACACTAGCATAAAACTAATCATTGACAACGTATTGGTTAGGGTTACAAACAAAAAATAATTCATGCTAGCGTCCTATGACATTTCAACGTTTAAAGGGCTGTTTCTGAGCATATTTACCACTTGTCACTTACCTTTGTCAGTGGTAATGGCTCGAGACGCCTTGTAATGGCTCGGGAAGCTTCTTTTCCCTCTTTAAATGCTATCCTTTAAATCCATTTTGGGTCTTTTGGATTCTATCTTGAATTCTCTTCTCCTCCCTTGTTGGCATAGCTCTCTACAACCTTCTACAACACTTTCAAGCTCTCTTGGCAGCTTTCTTTGCAACACTCTTAAGCTCTTACAATGCTCTTTGCAGCTCTCTTGGCTCTTGCAACTATCCTTGCCTCTCTCTTTGGCTTCCTTAAGCCTTGCATGCGATACCTCTCTTACCTTGTGCTTGTGAGCATCCTGGGATTTCACATATCCCCTATCAATTGCATATCTATTTGGTGATAGGGGTTCTCGTCCTGGAGTGGGGATTACTTTTATCACTTCATATTTGCTTACTTTGTTCACTTTATCTATCTGGCTGTTCGTGGAGGGGGAAACACCAAAATGGGGGTTTGACTGAGGCAAACGTAATGTCCCCATTTTAGCCATACGCTCTTCTATGTCTGATAGCCTATTTTCGGAAGCTCGTAGGCCAATCAGAAGCTGAAATAAGGGTTTCCACTTTTCGAGGAGGTTTTGATGGTTTGCATGCGAGATTTTCTGATGCATGTCTGGTGGAGCTTTCTGGGTTTTCAGAGAGCTTCGAGATGAGGTGACATGCATGACAAGATATTGACTTGCATTTATGGTTGTTTCCTTGGTAGTTCTGGAGGCTTGCATGTTGGTGTTTTGTAGTTTGGATTCTGGATTCCTTTTGGGTTTTCAGAGAGCTTCGCGATGATGTGACATGCAACTGCATCAGAGGACTTTTTCGGACTTACTATTTTTAGTAAGTACGACGACTGCTCAGATTGTGGTTTAAATTAGTTTGGAACAACTTACTATTTTTAGCAGTATACTATTTTTAGCATGGTTTTTTTAGTTCAGTTCAGTGGCTATATCTGGCAGGTCAATTTGAGCAGTTTGGTCCTCCAACACCCTTGGTGCTATTTTTGGCAGTGTTTCAACAACTTGGTATTATGGCTATTTCGGGCAGGGTAGTATATTTAGTTGGTCTCTAGCATTTGAGGTGATTATTTTGGCAGGTTTGATATTTGGTGAAAATAACATTTTAAGTGGAATATTTGGCTAAGACTGGAGAACGCCTATTTTTGGGTGAGATAATGTTTCAAGTGAAAATATTTCCTTTGCAATAATGGACGACTTCATAAAGGAAATTATTTTAAGTGATTTATAATGTTTATTTTCACTTAACATACGGGATGCCAATATTATACTTTATTTGCATTTTAATAAAGTATATTACCTTCATGAAAAAGGGATGCTTTGGAGAAAATATTTGGATAAATATAAAGTATTTTCCTTATGTGCTTTTGGGATGCCTAAATGGAGGAGGTTAATGAAATAAAAAGTACAGTTTATTGAAGGTAAATGTGGATTTCACCTTGGGCGCCCTAATTGGAGGGAAAAGAAGATTTGAATTGGAGTTGAGAAAAGGCTATAAATATGAGTGTTGGGCTCTTTGTTTTGTTTATAATCTATTGAAAATTATAGCGAAATGTTGCTGAAATGATTTCAAACTTCTTCCTTCGAGGAAAGCATACCTCCTAGCTAATATTGGTTTCGTGTTTGAGAGATAACACCTAGCTGATTTGAGACTGCTTCTCATCCTGAGATTGTAGATTGAGCTTCAAATTTGAAGGTTTTGATGTTATATTTCAGTTTTGTTGTTGCTGGTTCACGTATGGTTGTAACTGATTTTCATTTGTTGCTCCTTGCACAATTTTTGATGGTTTTGGGTATTGGCCCATTGATTAAGTCTACCTTGGGTGCCCCTTCTTGCTAAGTTTTAGATTTTTTAGTGAAGTCTATGAATTTATCTTGTTGGTCACCCCTCTATGATCACTGTACTTTGCCTATCATTGCATTGGATTGCGTGCATAAAATATTCTGAGGTGTTTGATGCTGTTTCTTGGTTCTAACTTGGGCGCCTACCTCCTATGCTTCATTGGCATTCAGTTTTATGTCATTCAGAGGAGTTTTCATTGAGTTATGAGCATTTTGGTGTGAATCTGGATTGCTGGTTTGCATTTTCTGTTCACTGCTATTTTATATCAGATTGTTGAAAGTTCAATTTTTGGCATGTTTTTCCTTAGTAGAATAGTTGGTTGATGTTTGGAGATCATCTACTTCATATTGGAGCTTACTGGTTACCTAACTCTCTTTGTATTTTGCAGATTACTTTATATTGTAAGGCTGTTATCAGTAGTATTGATTCAGTCATTCCATTTTCTACACTTTACTTTGTATTCCCACTCTTAGTGGAATAGACAGGCCTTGCCGTCTTTTACTTTCAACAATTTACTTTCTTGTACTGCCCATTGAAAAGTGGAAGGGGTCGGCTAGCCGTCCAAACATTTATTATCAGTACTTTGTATTACACTCCTGCTGAATAAGTGGTCGAGTTGCATCTCTCATATTGTTGATCGGCTGAGCCGTCTTTCATGTTCATTCTTGTAATACACTCCCGTTGAATAAGTGGTCGAGTTTGCATCTTATTTCATTCTGATCGGTTGAGCCGTCTCTCATTGTACTTTCTAGCAGTTCAGTTTATATGCTAATGATTCCCTTCCGAGTATACTCTCACCTTGCCCATATTGGGATCTGGGCTGACTAGAAAGTGAAAGGGTTTCCTATTAGTTGGGTTATGATTTCTCTAATGTTAACGGGTGAAACTGCTTGTGAAAATTGGAAAAAATATAAGGGGTACATTTAAGCAAACCCCTATACAACCCCAACATTTTCTCCAGATTTTATGTATGCATGTATTGAAGACATTCATTTGCTGGAGGCTTCATTACTTGGGTTTTCGTGAGCGTCTTCTATCTCTCATCCTCTTTAACTTTATCATTTATACTTCTTTATTTTAGTTTTGTTATACTTTGCTACTTTCCCGTATTCTAAGGTTTTTAGCAATTAGAGTAGAAGTGGTCATTTTGTGTTCTTTGTGATAATCTCGGTTTTTGGTCCGTACGAGACGCTAGCGCGCCGCGTTACCATCCTCATTCCATGTTGTCGTCCTTTGGTTGAAAACTTGCTAGTTTGTCTAGAAAACCTCTGTGGCTTGCTCTTTCGGATTCTGAAACTCTCGCTTTGTTCCCTGAGGTAGTTTAGGGCAGTTCGCCCCTTGGGAATCTCTTGAGAATAATGAGACGCATGAGTAGCGAATACCCCTTCTCTACAAAAATATCCCATACCTGACTGGAATTTTTAAATTTTATTTGCTGGTTAAAAAATAATAAATCATTATCCCAACCGTACCCTATTTCATCCCCTAAGGCAGGCTGTACAAGTTCAAAAATATTAAAGAATGGTATGACAGTAAAAAGGAGATTTGTTTAATAGTCCTAATGCTGATAGGACTCTTTTAGCTCAGCCGTACAATCCCTTTTCTGTGATATGTCAAGTTTAAAAGCATTGCACCAAACTGGAAGCCTTGTTTGGAATTTGAAAGGGATCGAATCTCCTTGGAAGGTGACGTGGATGTGGAAAGATTAGAAGCACAACAAAAAGGTGAATAGTTGAGAAGTCTTAATGTTTTTAGGACTCTAAATACCCAGCCACACCATTATTTGGTGCTATTAAAATTATAAAAATGGGGATCGCACCTATTTGAGGAATTGTATGGGAATTAAGGACATAAGGGTGCTGTTAATAACAGTTGGAGGTTCTGGGCAGTATTCAAGACTGTCGCAAGCATTTGGTAAGTTTACAACAGCACTCCAGGCTGTTGCAAACAGTTTACGAGTTCTGTAACACCTTTAAGGGTGAGAGGCAGCATTCTGGGACAGGTTTAACAGATCAGAAGTTCTATAGCAGCACTCAGACATCAGTACAGACCTGAAAGTAATGAAATTTAAGCTAAATTGATCCACCTTGACATTCAGCATCATTTATTCTGTGTTATCCAGTAAATTTAAGGTTAGATTCATACCTGTTTAGCCTGGGCATGCATTATTCTTATTCCCAGAAACGAAATTTATGAGTTATATGCTAGCAGATTTGAATAACATATGATGAATAAAAATTGTCGTAGTGTTCCATTTGAATGGTAAACATATCTGTTTCACTTTCAGTTGAATATTGAATGAACATCTTGTCCAACATTTGCATAAATGTATAAATAGCCTGAATACTTCCATGTTGGCATTTCATCAAACATTTGTGAAAATTCTAAAAAAAACTAGCCCAGCTCATCACATCCATTGGTAATTATGATGGAGTATAAGAAGAACTAGAGCCTTCATCTTTTATAGGAACCACAACACTAGTGTCAAAGTAATCAATGACAACCTATTGGTTAGGGTTACAATGAAGGAAAGGTTATGTTTCTTTTACTTCTACATCTTGACTCACTATGTTTTTGTTAGTGGAAATATCAACAAGTCTACATGCCTTAGATTGTTTACAATATCCAACAAAGCAATATTTGAAACTCTTAGAATCTTAGTTTTACTCTTTTGCTATTAGGAGCCAAAATATATGTAGTTGAACCAAAAACATAAAAATCTGTCAACATTGTTATGATCCCAGATTAATTTTCTTTGGGTATCAGATTTTGCAAGGCTTTACATGAACTTCTATTAGGAGATGTACTATTGTGCTCATTGAAATCAAGATTCGTTTGGTGTGAAATCTTGCAAGGATTTACACAAACTTCTATTCAGGAAATGTACGGTCATGTTAATTGCTTCACCCTATATATATACAAAACAACTCTTCAATGTCTCATGCATCATGCCTTCTCCATATAGTTATGTTTCCCCTTTGAATCACCCTAGTTTGCTTAGGGATGTGGGGTTGTCAACTATCCCTGAATGCATTCCTTTTTGTCGCAGTCCTAAAACTGCTTGGAAATGAACACACCCTGATTATCAAACCTTATAGTCATGATCCTCTACCTTCTTGATTTTCAGTCAATGTTTTGAATTTGGCAAAGTTTCCAAAGCAATCAAACTTTCTCTTCAAAGAGTATACACACATTTTCCTTCGAGAAATCATCAACTAGCAACGTAATGTACCTTGCATTGAGGATTGTTGATGATTCCTAGGATGACTCACATGTATCTGCATGAATGGGATCTAAACGCCCCTTTGTAGCCATGCCCTTTTAGTAGGAAACAACTTTTGTTTTTGCTTACTAGCCAAACATCCAACACATTATCTTGCTTCTCCTAGACAAATGACAACTTGTGAACCATATTGGTTCTACTTAGTTTGGTTAAATATTAAAGATTGAGATTTCCATATTTCTCATGTCGAGAAATGCTACTATTTTCCTCCATGACTAATGCTTGCAAATTAATTGTGACAAGAATAACTAGCGTGTATAAACAACCTTGATTGATGTCTATGGTAACCGTTTTGTCTTGTTTGATATCAATCACTATACATTTATTTCCACAAAAAATCGTGGTAATGACAATGTTGTTTGTAAGCGAGCTGATAGATGATAGATTTTTGCTCATATTGGGAACAAACCTAACATATCTGATTATGAATTTTCTTGCATTATTAAGAACAACCCAAACATCCCCTATCCCTTTCGCTACATTTGTTCTACTTCTATCATCACCCCAAGAAACAAAATATGTAGAACTAGAATCAAGAGTAGTAATCATGAGATTCCGATCTCTACTTTAGGTGGAATATTGAGATGTACTAGAATAAAAAAACTAATAAGTTGCATCATAATTATTTTGGAAGGATGCGACAAAAGCGTTCTCCATCTCCCAAGAGCTTTGCCTCAATCACCATTGAGCTTTTGACTTCTTATGGGATAGGTTATATTGTCATTTCCAGGATTTATTTTTACACGCCCAAACATATGCTAATAATAACAATTAATTTTATGTTTGGATTCTTGACTTCTTATGGGATGTATTATATTGTCATTTTCGGCATTCATTTTTATACGCCCAAACTTATGATAATAATAACACTTGACTTTGTGTTTGGAATCTGGATTGATAATTGGAAGTTGGAAGTTTTTTATACTTTGCCCTTATATTGTGCAATAAGTTCATTCTTTGATTATCTAGAATTGGATTTAACCATTTGCATTTGTCTCTATTCCTTTTGCAACAAAAGTTTCAAATAATATTGGCAAACTATTGATAACCAAAGCAACTCATATCATCTTCCTCAACAAATTTATTGATAATGAAGAGATGATCTCTTAGGTTTTTCATCCTATGTAGATGCTTTGGCTTTGATCCACTCTGTCTCAACTTTGTGGAAAGCAATAGATTTTCAAATACATGCAGAGCTATCCCAACAATTTCAGAAGCTTGATATTTGTTTTCGAGACTATCCCGAAGATCACCAGTGGAAGTGACGTTTTCAACTTATGGATCAAATATCAGGGGTGGACGATTTTGACAAGGCTTTTCTATGATGTTTATCAAAGTCTGCAAGACTTGAAGCTGTTCTGGTTTTGGTTTTTGGGATTATTCTATCACAATTCCCATACTTAGTAATGGTGACTATTTTGAACTGCAAACATTAAATTTTTGCCCTGTCAATTTTTGGGCTTCGGGCAAAGCAAGATTTTGAATAATGGCCAAGAATCTTTTTTTGGACTTCGACAGAAAAATAAGTAATATTGGATTGATATAATGCAGGTTCTTACAAATTTTTTGCAGAATATTGGGCTTTTATTATGGATTTAAAGGTTAGAAATATCTTTTTTAAGCCAAATGTTTTGATATCACGGTTTAGACCATCCTTTCCTTACTATTCATCCATACAGCCTTCTTTCTTCATCCACATCGTACAAATTCCATACAGCTCCTGTTCATCCATACAACCCCAGTTGTTCATCCGTACAACCCCAATATTCATTTGTACCCATTTCTAATATCTGCCTGCAATTATTCTGACAACTGCGATTTGACAGCAATTTCTTCTTTTTCCCTGGAGAACGATATATCTCCTTGGGCAGTGACTTTCTGTCCCTCTTACAGTAATTCCAATGAATTCTTCTCCTTCCAAATGGCTTGGATCAGCTTACCCTCTCTTAGGCCCTCTTTGCTCTGATTTGATGTTCCAATTCCAAGGGCTTGCTTTAATTATTGCACACTTCCTAGGGTTTGTGTGCCATGATACCAATTGTTGGAAGACTGAATGCATGTGCTTGAGAGAATTAGATGGCACACACTTCAGTGAGTGTCTGCTTGTATTTATTATTGTAGAGGGAAGTTATATTGGTGGTTCTAACTTACATTGTTAGTTCCTTTTGAGACACAACTAATGTGATGATATCACATCAATAACATTCATCTCTTAACATAATCAATAAATCCTATATGTACAAGGTACAGTCCAACATGGAATTATATCTAATACGAATGATACTATGGTTGAACTCATACATGCTCTTTTGGGAATGTATATTGCAAAAAGGCATTCTTGCTTGCTGTTATTTGTAGCATTTAAACTCAACACGGAAGCAATTTTTTTTTTAAATGCTCACTTTTGTTTTCGAGTAGCTTTTCATCAATAAAATGGATGTTATCACCTGAAGTTAAAATAATAAATAAGGGTGCTAGATTTGAATGTGCAAGCATTTGTTGTACATGCAAGGGGAAACAAAACTGGGCATATGAAGAAGACTTTAATTTTAAAATAGGTCCTTAGTTCTCATAAAAGGGCATATTAACCAAAAAAAGGCATATAAGAATATAGATTCAAAACCTGATCGTCCTGTAGAAGAGTGCTTGGGGATGAAACTTTATAAAGGGGTATTGAAGAATATAACTTTGGGATAGAATGTGAGAAACTCATCTTGACCAAGTGAAGTACCCATGTTGCTTTTGGATATTAGCATGTGTTGGCTTTTGTGCCTACTCATGAAAGTTTATTTCCTTATATTTTGTTAGTTCATTTTTATGTTATTGAGGTTTTGTTCATAATGTGCTCATTTGAGGCTTGGAGTTGATGAATAAATAAGATTAATTGATTGCAATATTGAGAATTTTCAGAACAACAATGTTGGTTGAGTTTTCTCCTAAATTGATTATTTACTAAGTTACTAAATTGGTCTAAAACCTTGATGATTCCAAGTACAAAACTTACTGAAATAGGAACCAATTTGTTTGTTGATTCAGGCAGGGCACAAACTTTGTAAGTTGTAATTGAACTTGTGCATGCTTGGGCAGTTTTAGCCTTTAGGTGTTTGGGGTGATGCCAAAGCAATTTTGGGGCATTTATAGATGGCAGCTATCATTTTCAAAATGATTTGACTGATTTTATTTGACCTTCAACCTTCAAGAAGTTGCCCTAAACCCTAAACTCTAAACTGTGTTCTGGCTAATAAAAACACAAAACAAATGTATTTATTTTCTCTTGGTGAGATATAAAGTTAAACCACTCTCTGGGTATGTGTAGGGATGTTAGAGTAAAGGTTTTAACTTAATTGTGTTAATTAAGTTACCTTTATTCCCTTCTTAAGATTTCACTTTAGTTTTGCATAAAGTGACATTTAATAATTAAATGTTTTCCTATTAGGGTTTCTTTTAGGGTTTGCATGATCTCCTTCTTAAGGATTGATCTCATTGTATATTTATAATTCCTTTTTGTTCTGATAAAACAATTTCTCCATTTTTCAGAGCTTCAAACCCTTGTTTGTTTTCTCCATCTATTCTCTTCCTTGTGATAGGTATTCATTTGCATGCAAGTGTTCTTGGAGTCTGAAGTTGGTTTTGACAACTTCTACATGGTATCAGAGCTTTTCTGTTGCATGCTTGTTCTTGTTTGAAGAATTTGGAGCTACAAGAGTTGGATCAAGCATTCATAGTTTTGGGGTTTGTTTTTTTTTATCCAGGGAATTGCCTGCAATTTCAAAGCATTTTGAGTCCAAACGGACCTCACCGTTGGATCCACAGCGGTCCAAAACCCCTAAATCGACTGTTCATTTGTCCATTTTGGACAAATTTGATTTGAGGTGCAAAATTTTTTACCCATATAGCCCACCCAGGTATAGGGTACAATTATTTTGCAGAATAAAAAAATATAAAATTTTTATATGTTTTGCAAAATATATTTTCATCAGGTTTATAAAAAATTTGGGCTATTAAAAATATTGTGGTGGCATTTTATTTTATATTCGGTGGTTTGAATTTTCAAATTCTGCGGCCTGTACATTCAAGGTACCATCGTACCTATTCCGCCAGGCCTAACGGCATCACCGACCCCACCTACCTTCGGTTGGCCCTGTCGGCATATTCTTTTCGCCGACATATTCTCCCTCCGGCTGCACCGACCGCTAGCCATCCATCGGCATTCTCTCCATCGCTGACCACTTCATCGCCCGCCAGGCCCCTCAGTACGCCGGCAGCTTTACCGCCGACCAACAGTCTGACAATACTGCCGATGGCGGTACATAGGGCCGCCTGTGTTTTTTTTTTAAAAAAATCAATGTTTTTTTTATTATTTTTTATGTAATAAGTCCAATTGCGCATGTGCGGCGACGACCATTTAGCCCCGTATTTTTGCTGCGACGACCGTATGACCGTCAAATTTAAAGCAACATTGGTTTTTCCCCCCTTTAGAGCTATTTTTTTCCAGAGGTCATAACTTGGGCATACGATATCGTTTTTTGGCAAACGAGATATCGTCGGAAAGTTGGTTCTGTCAACTTTCCAGTGGTGTGGGTCTCATCGCTTCATTTTCTGTTGGTGCATTCTACAACTAGTTGAAGTCAAGGGGGCTGTTTTCAGTCCCAAGCTCATAACTTTTGACTTGTTTCTCCGTTTTTCGTGATCTTAGCGGCGTTGGAACCATAATTCAGAGCTCTTCAGTTCCATCCATGCAGTTTTTCCAGATTTCACTCTATGTATATTTTATTCAGTTTTTTGTGTTTTCACACTCTGGTGAATTACCTGGACATTTTTGCTCTTGGGAACTTCTCGTTTGCATGGGATGCTTCGTTTTTGGCTGTTCTTCATGTATTTCCAGTTTTTTGTCCTTTGTGGGCATTTTGAGCATCATCTGTAAGCAATCTTTTATGTAAACGCACTGAGATAAAGTGCCACACTATTGTTCATGTGTTTTTGGGGATTTTGCACATAAGGTTGTGGCATATTTTGTACTCGCACTGTATTATAAAGTGCCATGGGGGGTTGTGTAGTGCCTTTATTTTGCCATCACACCTTTGTCCGGCGAGTGTCCCTCCACAACGATAGTGGATCCATATGATTCCAGCCTCATGCATGTGTGCTTTGTTTTGCACACCACTTTTTCAGTTGCAGGTGCTTTCTTGTGCACTTTCAGATGTTGTATCTTCTCCTTCATGCACTACAAGGTGTTACACACCATTTCAGTGGATTTGTCAGGCTCTCCCAGTTCAGCATTATGGGGGCGTGTTATACTGTTCGTGCTAATGCTTCTTTGGCTTCGCCTTGGAAGAAATCTTCCATTCTCAGTTGATTAGTGTTTTTTAGACTATTGGTACTTGTGCCGTTTGTATCTTCGTTCCAGGTGTTTGCTTTTATTTGCCATCTGATTCGAGTAGTGTCGTTTGGGGCACTCATGCAGATTGTTGTCTTCTTGATCCTGATCATCTTATCTTCAGAGGAGGCTCTTCAACACCATAGCAGTCATCTTTCAACAGTTGTTTGCGGCTTCTTCTGCTTCAGTGATGTTCTTCATGGCTTTCTGCATCTCTTTTTGGAGTAGAGTTTTTTCCATGTGGTTTTCTCTATTTCTCCACTTTACAGAGATTTGGTTGTATTTGGGTACCTGATCTGGCCTAGTTGCCGGGACCCATGTTTGCCTTCTTGCATTGTAGTTACCTTTGCTTTCTTGCACATGTTTGTAGCTAAACTTTTGCTCATTTTAAGGGGGGGTGTTAGAGTAAAGGTTTTAACTTAATTGTGTTAATTAAGTTACCTTTATTCCCTTCTTAAAATTTCACTTTAGTTTGCATAAAGTGACATTTAATAATTATATTAATTATTAAATGTTTTTCTTATTAGGGTTTCTTTTAGGGTTTCCATGATCTCCTTCTTAAAGATTGATCTCATTGTATATTTATAATTCCTTTTTGTTTTGATAAGATAATTTCTCCATTTTTCAGAGCTTCAAACCCTTGTTTGTTTTCTCCATCTATTCTCTTCCTTGTGACAGGTATTCATTTGCATTCAGGTGTTCTTGAAGTCTGAAGTTGGTTTTAACAACTTCTACAAGGGAGAGTGATCAATTGAGGGCTGACATGACTTGGATGAGAATCACATCTTTCCTTATAGGGAAATGATTTGGAAGATTGTAGTTGGGCTTAATAATGAAGTTGAAGGAGGAATCTGCATGTGGGGTGGTAAAAATGATAGGAGGATTTGCCGTGAATTTAGTAGGACTTGTTGTTTTTACTTTGAATGCAATATGGGTTGTTTGCATTAGGTTTCTTAGATGTATTGTGGTTTTGCATTTTCTTTTCAATTCAAATTCTACCTTCACGTCTTTCTCTTCTACTTGTTTGTCCACAAGTAATGAAAAAGTTACACGCTTTGGGGCATTGAAATTTGATGAATGAAGACATTTAATAATATTCATCAAGGAGAAAACAATTTGCCACTGGTGAGGGGAATAAATCAAAAGAATAACTACCAACTTAGAGGCAGAGATGTAGCATAGGCTTGGGCTTTCCTTATATATATATATATAAATGGTTCCCAAATTTATCTTTTCTTATATTTAGATTATTGTTTTTCACTACTTTTCTTTTGCTACGTACATCGTTTTTTATGTTTTTCACTTTCTCTATGTCAAGAAGAGATTTCCATTTCGACTCAAAGTCTTAGGTGAGTTCATTTTCAATTAAATTTTTTATATATAAATATAAAATTTAGACAAATATAAAATGGTCCGTTGTTTTTATAGCATTACAACTGGTGCCTTCTTATGCACAAACATAATGAGTACAAGGAGGGGGCAACAAAGTTGTGGGATGCAGATTTAGAGTGAGTTGACTTGGATGTTTCTACTACTACACATGTCATGTCCCCTTTTTGTAATAATCTATGTTATGGACCAAATTGCCTATTTCCTATTTCTCGCATCTCCCTTAGTCCGTCTGTATAAGGCCCCTAAAGTCTAAGTTTGAAGGCATGCCCAATCTTCTAAGTGTTTGTAAATTGTCGGAGTTTCTCATCTTGACATGCTTTCCCATCTAAGTTCGACTTTGCCTTGTTTCTTGCCAAATTCTCAAAATCCAAACTTACCCATCCCGACATGCCTTTCCTCCTAACTTTGCTTTTCCTTTATGCTTATCAGAGCATTGATCTTATCCATCTAGGCATACTTCACATCCATCCCTTGCTTTCATTCCCTTCTTTTGGGTTATTGGAGTTGTCCATCCCATCATCCCTTTCCTTTGAACCTCACTCGTCCCTTGCCTAGGTGGAGTATTGGACTTGTCCTTATTGTCATGCCTCTTGCTTGAACTTTGAGCTCTTAGCATTTGTAAGTCTTGAAGTATCTTTGACTCGAAGACTCTGATACTCCACCTTATTTTGCAATGTTCATCTCATCTACCTCCTAGCTTATCTTAGAGTGCCATTAGTGATCATATTTGACACGATAGCTTCCAAAAAGGGTTTTCTCTCAGCAAGGAAACATTATTTAATCTTTAGGGCACATATCCATGTGTACCTCTAGTGATGCAAACAAAGAAGGCGACCTTTGCTACCATTAATGTGGTGGTTAGAGTTCAAACTCCATCCATTATTATAGAGGACATTTTTAGATCAGAAGAAACATTGCCCCATGCCTCCTAGGTACATCGAAGCACACGTGGTGTGATTTCAAGTGCAATTTAAGGGGGAAATGGTGCCCATTAGGTATGGGTGTTCTTTGTTGTGTACTTGACATGAGATATTGGCATTTAATGCAAGTTTTGACATTCCTTCTAGAGGTATTAAGGATTCAAAGTCCAAACATAATTATTGTGATGAAATATATGAAAACTACCCAAACCCTAACCGAAAATCATTGTGAGCACTTGTTCAAGCATCTAGATTTGAGGACAAAAACCCACAGATTTGTGGAGGTCGAGGGATGAAAACCTTGTAGATCTTGTGTTGGACAAGGAAACCCCTTGGGTTGAAGGAGTGGTCTCACACAAGGGTCACATTTGAGATTTATTGGTGGTGGATCTTCAAAGGTATCTAGCTGATGATCACACGATTATTCTGAGAGGGGGAGGGGTGAATCAATATAATGCAATCTTTTACCTTATAAAACTTAGCAACCATAACAATATCAATTGCGCAATATCATTCACATAAGCTCTAACAATTATGCAACACAAGAACACAAGATTTACATGGAAACCCTTATGGGAGATAACCATGAAAAAATATTGCCTTTTATGTAAATCTCTTTTACAATCTTTGTAGACACCAACCTATAGGGGACACCAATCCCCTCTTATACAATTTGTGAGCACCAACCCACTGGAGACACCAATCCCCACTTGTAGAATTTGTAGGCACCAACCCACTTGAGACACCAATCCTTGCAACTGAGCACCAACCTAGTAAGAGACACCAATCTCTTGTTGAGGCACTGACCTTCTATGCAATAGGATCACTATCTTCTTGTGAATGTCCTCTTTAATGGATAATGAAGAATCACATTTAAATTAGGAAGTTCTTCTCTTCAATCTACTTGTACTCTTCTCTATAGATCTGCCATAAACCCCTCTTCAATTTCTGCATAAACTTCTTTATATCTGCATGAACTCTTCTCACAAATCTGCTATTAACTCCTCTCTTAATTCTGCATTTATACTTCTTACAATGATTTTCTTCTTATATTTCCATATGCAGACCTGCAGGTGTAGATATGATATTTATCTTTAATCCTCACACACTTGCTTCCACTCTTCTTCTTATTTAATCTTTTCACGTCTCACTCCTCACTTCATTTCACTCTCAACAAAAACTCAATTTCATATCTTTATCAAGGAAGGCAACTTCATCAAGAGATGCATTGTTTTGCAAAGGGAGAAAACTCTTAGTTTATATGCATCCTTTCAAAACATATCCTTTCATAACATAAGCGCTCATTATGAAGGGTCGGCTTGATTTAGTTTTATTTTTTTTATTGTTAATACCTTTTAATCATAACCGCATCCCAACCTTTTAATCATAACCGCATCCCGCCTTTATGTTTTATTTAACACAAGTTTAATCCACAATTTATGAGGATTGGCCACCTTTATTAACATGAGTTTAATTGCTGTCTTCTTTATAAACTAAGTCGCTGCCTTTATCACCTTAATCACTGCTATTTTAATAATAATCACTGCTCCTCTTAGACATATAAATCACTTCCTCTTCATCTAAAATGTAATTGCTGCTTTCTTAAGTATATTTGCTGTCTTAATATGTTAGATGTTGCTCCTTAATATATTTTCTATTCTTCATAATATTATCTGTTGCATACTTATCATTCACTGCCTGCATATATCCGCTGCTCTTTTGATCATCTCTCCTCCCATATTTGCTGCTGCTCTTCAAACCATTCGCTACACCCTTAATCATATTTGCTGCTCATAATGATATCATTGCTGCCTTCTTAATAGTGAATGAACTTAACTTTTAAACTTTATTTTAATCCTATCAAACCTTAGAGGATTGGTCTCTAAGAATATTTACTTCAATCTGCTATCATTAAGTGACCACATTATTATACCATTTGGAAATTATTTTACTTGCTCCGCTTCTGCAATCGCAAGTTCATTTCAATCTAGATTTCCTTGCTCCAGCCTTTTATGAAGGCCCTCCATTGTTATACCATTTTTTCTTGATCGCTGTACATATGTCCAACTAGTTAATCCAAACTCTTGTATGTTTAACAAGTTAATCCAAACACGTGTATGTTCAACAAGTTTCTGAGTATCATCCAATATGTTCATCGATCTCCACAATCCTTTTACATCAATGACAACATTTTAACAATCTCTCTTACTCCTTTGATATCAATGACAATCAATTCCAACACAAGCTTGTTTGAATTGCAACTGTGGTCATTGCTATAGCAGCATATGGTAATGGGTTTTAGTCCCATTTAATGTGAAAGAAGGATTTTGCAATTTTATCTTTGTTTGTGAGCCTGATTTGTAATTTGGGTTGACTCTTTTAATGCATAAACCATGAAGTTGCAGCTCTGGTTTCTGCTATTATTACAACCTCACTTAATATAACTCAGACTATGTTAAATATAAGAAAAAGCTCTGAAAGTTATCTTCCATTTGTGGCTTAATTTGTAAATTTGGATTTATGTTATCAGGTTAATACATAAAGTGTTAATGTGTAATCATGAGGGAAATTTCTGGGTTTGTTAAATTAGGGAAAAACATTTATATCAGTAGTCTTTCTTCTTGTTTGTGAACCTGACTTGTAATATTCTGTTTAATGTTATTGTGTAAATGTAATGCAAAAGGAAAATTTCTGAGTATGCAAGAGTAGGGTAAAAATATATAAGCTCGAGAGCATATCATTTAAAGGAATATTGGCATAAATAATAGCTTGGGACATATTAACAGAGGAATTTTAATAATATTTTATTGGGGGCATTACAACACAATCTTCACTTTTTGAGGAGTTAGATAGGCAGCATACTTTTACTAGGAGTGGTGGTGGGGTGGCTTGTGGTTATTTTAGTCTACCTACAACATCTAATATCAATGATGATGATGATGTTTGTCTTGATGAAAACCTATATGATGCTGATTACTGATTGTATTATTTTATTATTGAACAATGAATATTTATCATGACATTCGAGTTTGACAAATTGACATCAAATTAGTATATTGTATTTGTAATATTTATGGTAGTTTTGTTCAGCATATAGTATATACATAATAAGTGATATTTTGAACATAAATTCTGTTTTTAGGTGGTAATTATGCATATATTAACGATTTTTATATGCTTTTTGTACAGAAGTACCCAGTCCCAATTTTTTTTGCTATTCTGGTGTACCATACCCATGTACCTGATTCCCATTCAGCAACTTAGATTATTTAAATCGCTACTGAAATATTGAATCAACTAGTGCAAAGTTGCTCTACAGCTATATATCTTGTGTTTGCTGCATTAATTGGTATGGTTAGTTTCTGTTTTGTTGCACAAAAAGTCCATCAAACACAAATGAATTCTGGATGTTCTTGAGCACATAACAGTTGATAATAGTTTTGGAAGATAGAAATATGAGGTCTGACACTTCATCTTAATTTTGGCTCTTTGATTACAGTAATTTTGGTCTCAGATATTGTTTTCAGGTTTATTTACAGTAATCTTCTGACTTTTAAGTAAACAAGGATATATTTTTAAGGCTTAAGAAGTTAATGGCTGAATATCTCTCTCTCTCTCTCTCTCTCTCTCTCTCTCTCTATATATATATATATATATATAGATCTCTCTCTCTCTCTCTCTATATATATATAGATCAAAGGCATTTTGTTCATGCATTGTTCGTGATATGTCATTTCTCTTCAGTTGATATATAATTAGTAAATCTAGAAAGCAGATAAAGTAATAATTTTAATCAATGTACATTTATGTACTACATTTTGGCAACCACTTCCACAATTACTCATACACAAGTTACTAAGTTTCTCCTTTTATGTTTTTTTTCAGAATATTACTGTCTGAAAATAAACAGAGCCTATGAGTTGTCACTAGCTCTCAAAGATTTTCTGCTAGAAATTTGACTGTAGATTAGGAAGTTTCACCCAAACTAATGTAAGGTTAACCTAGAAAAGATTTTCTAAAATTTTGGAATGAATGCTATGTGATTCTATTGTCTGCCTCTTGCCTTTGACTTAATTGATTTTTGTTGGAGAAGCCTCTTGAAGGGAACTATGGGTGGTACTTGTCTTCCATTATCTCTCCCATGTCTTAGGTATTCAATCTTTCCAAGTTATAATGAGTAAGACTATAGATCATTGAATTTACATACTAGAGAAAACTCTGTTAAGTGAAGTTCATCAGCCACTACTTCGAAATTGTTACCCTCAACAAATCCTCTCCTCTATCAACACTTGTAGTGAGCTTGGGCCTATACAAATTAGTAACTCTTAGATTCTGCCCCACATTTTGAACTTAAGAGAGTTTACTTGAAGGTCGGGCCATTTTTTCAGTCCTCTGTAGGATCCTCAATATCTCCCAATGATCTCTTTTCCAAAAAAGTTCAGTAGATTCCAATCCTTTAATACAGATGGATTTATGATCTTAATTTTTTATTTCTCTTGCCTTCCTGTGTTGGCAGTTAAGATATTGCTGGAACATCAGCAGGACTTATGTCCCTGCACCTGCATGATCACCTCATTGCCTGTGGTTCTTAGGTACAGGATTCTATCTAGATAAAGTGAAGTTCATTGGCCACTGCTTCGAAATGGTTATCCTCAATGAATCTTCTCCTCTATAGATGATGATTAATGATGATCAATGATGAATTGTTATAAAGAAAGGTTTATTAATAAGATTGGGCCTATATGAAGTAGTAGCTCTTGGATTCTGCCCTACAGTTTGAACTTAAGAGAGTTTACTTGAAAGTTGGGCCATTCTTTCAGTCCTCTTTAGGATCCTCAATATCTCCCGATTATCTCTTTTCCAAAAAATTTCAGTAGATCCCAATCCTTTTGCATGGATGGATCTACGATGTTCTCAATTTTTGTTTCTCTCACCTTTATGTGTGGTAAGTTAAGGTATTGCTGAAACATCAGGACTTATACTCTTGCACTTGCATGGTCACCTCATGGCCTGTGGTTCTTAGTTACAGGATTCTATTTAGATAAAGTGAAGTTCATCAGCTGCTACTTCGAAATTGTTATCCTCAACAAATCCTCTACTCTATCAACACTTAAATAAGGGTTTATTAGTGAGCTTGGGCCTATACAATGTAGTAGCTCTTGGATTCTGCCCAACATTTTGAACTAAGAGAGTTTACTTGAAGGCCGGGCCATTCTTTCAGTCCTCTTTAGGATCATCAATATCTTGCAATGATCCCTTTCAAAAAAATTCAGTAGATTCCAATCCTTTCACATAGATGGATTTATGATGTTCTCGATTTTTATTTCTCTCACCTTCATGTGTTGGCAGTTAAGATATTGCTGGAACATGAGCAGGACTTATGTTCCTTCACTTGCATTGTCACCTCATCACCTGTGGTTCTTAGCTACAGGATTCTATCCAGTTGAATTTCATAATGAAAAGGGCCATGATATTGGGGATGTCATATGTTTTTGAAGCTTGATATGCTGTAATATGATTTATATTGTTGTACTTGAAATATTCATGTTTATGTATGTTGATTGGTTGCTTTAGCTTTTTTATTTTAGTATTGTGAAGATGGAACATATAATGAAATATTTTAATAAACCGTTGGCTGTTATATCCATCAGTATAAACAGGTTGTAATCCTTTCATCATCATCCCCTAGTATCATGTAGTTTTTGTTTACTTTACAAGGAATTTAATAAATTCTTGATTTCCATCACTTTAATTGTTTGTACTTTTTAGGTAAGGTAAGATCAAACTGTGATGCTGATGAGGCATATAGTGATGATAACTGTGATGCTGATGAGGCATATAGTGATGATAAAGCTTCTGAAAAGGAGGCAACACTGCATGCGGCCCTTACTCAAATCAGTGATGATCTTGGTAAAGAATCTGTCAAGTGGCTGGGGCGCTTTTTTATTCGTAGAAATGTGTCTGTTATTTCGACCGGGTCTTTGAATCTTGACCTTGCACTTGGAATTGGGGGGCTTCCAAAGGTACACTTGATATTCTTGGAACTTGTTTTAAGCAGGTTAACTTTGATTGGCTATGATTTGAAGTCTCAGAAATTGGTATTTCTTTTGTCATAAAGGTAAAGAAGTTTTATCATCAAAAATGGGAAAATCCACGCAGTTATATCAAATTGTCAAACAACATCCAAGAAAGCTTATAAAAGTTGTTTCAAAAAGAAGCAACCACAAGACTTAAAGCACCGAGTTTCCAGGTTTTAGTATCTGGTATTATTATGGACAAATAACAACATTAAAGTTTAAACTGTAAAAGATAATCGAACTAAATAGCATCACAGTCCGCTGCATCAGTGAGCACAATAGTTCCATCTTTCCCATTTTGGGGTGTGCTTCTCCTCTTCAACCATAGTGTTGTAGATAGATTTGTTGCAGCGCAAATTTCTCAGGTTCTCCATGTTTTTATTGGTAACCTGCATCATGCCTGGGACATTCTCGAACATGAAAATCTCCGCATCCTGTGCAATCTGTGGATTTGAGGTCTTTCCTTTCAGCTTGTTAACAATCTTGTGGCATCCTACCCTTACTGCCTTCCGGATTGGCGACCTCTTTATATGCTCTGTTTTAGTACTTTCTGCTGGCACCTCACCCTTCAATTTATCATTTGCAGCACTTTTTTGAGTCTCGATCTGGGTCACTTCTGCATCTTTCTCCTCCTCATCACTAATTCCATTCTTACTGGCAATGATGAAGCCATAAAAAGGTCTTGTGTTGGGATTGAAATTCAGACCTCACTTAAGTTGGTCCCTGAGTCTGGTGTGCTTCCATGAATTTTGGTCCCATTCACTCCAAATTTGCAAGATTTAAGCTTTCATTTTCTTGGTCTTCTTCCTTGTTTGCATGCTCCATATTTGGAAAGTCCTTTCTTTGCCCTTTGCAGCTGCATTCGTCAATTGTGTTCATGGATTTCTCAATTGTAAATTCTCATCCAGGTTTACTTGAAAGGGGTAGCATCCCATTTTAACACCACTTAAAACATCTCTTATCATAGTTTCAAAACTCAGACTTGTGAGACAAAATTCTGGGCGAGTTAACTCACTTTGCAAGTTTTGGTGATTTCTCAGTGAGTAATTCATGAGTTAACATGCCAAAATTCGCAAGTTTCACCAAAAAATTTGCCTGATGATGCATAATAACAGTTTGCAGCCAGATAAGCATCAAAACACTTCATTTTTCACAATGTCTTCTTCCAACTCTCTCTACTTCAAACATATTGACAGTATTCATTGGATTCACAAGTGATTTCAAAAGGTTTTGTGTGATCTTGGATTGATTTGAGGACTTACAAATTTTTTGGCAGCATTTGCAAAGTACGTAACCTAAGTTACCTAACAATGTCCCTACTTGGGTTTTTTATTTCTGATTTTTGTGTTCTCTCTTTCTCATTCTAGGGTCTTGTTATTCTCTTCTAATATTTTTCTGTTATTTGGCTAGCTGCTAAGGTTTACATTTTATAAATTTTAAGCTTTTTATTTATGCCGAGGTTTCAAAATTCATTTTTTTTTGGAGATATGGCATCTGGTGCCAACCTTATGGACCTTACTTGGAGGCATGAAACCCCAGAGGGAGAAACAAGACAAGTAATGTGTGGTTATTGTGGGAAGAGGATCAAATGCATCAACAGCTTCAAATATCATCTTGCATGAATGCATGGAAGTGATGTTTCATCTTGAGATACAGTAGAACTCAATGTTATACAAGAGGTTATGGCTCTAGAGAAGAAGTAGGATGGGTGGCTGCAGATGTAGCAGCATGAGATGTTATTATAAATCTGATCTCATATGAAGTATTTTGACACTTTTCTGGCCACTATGATTGCATATGACAAAACAAAGGACACATTATGTTTGAGATTTATGATCATATGATTGTTGAACTATGATCAATGCTAAGTATTGAACTTTTTTGTAACTATGAATGAATGAAAAACTACTTATCAGTTCTTTAAAGTCAGTTTTATCATTATGTATGTTTTTAAAGATTATTTTGGAAACACATTTGGCTTTTTATGTTTAGAAATTTTCTTGAGGTGTGCCAAGTTGCCAAGTTTTGAGGCAAATTTGGGTTTGCTGGGTTTTGCGGAGTCACAATTTTTTCAATTATGTCTCTTATACTGGCATACTTCCTCTTTATCTAGTGCTTGCTTGATTTCTCGTTATTCTTGCATCCCTCTATTGTTGTTCTAAATGTAAGATATCATCCTGTGATTCGTTTTCATGATTCTCATCATTAACAATCCCTCTTTTTCTCTTTGGATTTTGATACTGGAAACATCAAAGCTCTCTGGCTCCAAAGGTCAAACTTCTCAATGTATTAAATGTCTTTGAGCACCAACTTCATAAAATTGACAATTACATGGGATGACAAGCAGAATGAAAAGGAGATGCACCATGAGTTGGCAAAATATGACAAAGAATTCTATACTAAGAAACTTTACGGTAACTCACACTATGGCAGATATAACGGGGACGAGACACACCTCAAATTGGCAAAAAATGACAAACAATTCCATACTACTTGGAAGCCTTGAAGGAAGAACATGCAAGAAACTCTCATGCTATGGCCAGATTTAGTAGGGCAAGGCATAGCCTCCAAATGCAAAAACCAGATTGTCCAATTTGGCAATTCGATAAACAAAGAGATGACAATTGAACTGTGCACAAAGAAGGAATAATAGGAGATAAATAACACTTTGCTACATAAAACTCTGCTAAAAAGCATTAAAATCTGCACATAAGACAAAACACCATTAATTGGGCAAGGAAGGAGTGCCAGCTGCAAAAGGCTGCTGCAAGAGGAAAGTGAGCACTGACAATAACAAAAAGCACTACTGAACAGTGAAACAAAGCCAGTCAATATGGACAAATGCCAACACAAATTTTAGAAAGGCAGCACACCTTATCAAGAAATACATCTAGTCAGAATGGAAATGCATAAGCACCAAAATTAGGAATGCAGCACTACTTAGGTAGGCACCCAACATAGAAAGAATGTAGGACAAAACCATGCAGCACAAGAATGATGGGGAGTTTATAAATGAGGTTCATTCAAAATGCATTAAAAGTTCTCCTCCATCCAAGGAATCCAATGATTGATAGGCTGCGGAGGCAAACATGCCAGCAAAAGATGAGAGCCCTAAAAAGTCCAGGTTGGTACTCCAGTATGGACAAGAAGCAATAGGCACTGGCAAAAAAGTGCCTTGGCCTTTAGAATAAAGAACACAAACTCAGCCAGAAGAGCTAGCTGCCTATAAGTCACAAAGTTTAAAGAATTTACAAAGAATAGGAGGACAAACATTACCATCTTTTTTTTTAAATGTTGGGGAAGAAGTGTACAGATATAGCTGATTTGAGCAACTTAGAAACAAATACTACCAAAATTTAGCTTCAACAGAGAATGAGTTCAAAAAACGAGACTCTCAACTGACATGAAACAGCCCACAAGGGGCCAACAAAAGAACCAACTATTACATCATAGTCCAGCAACTACACCAATATAGAGCACTGCATGAAGAATCCAATCTAACAAAAAAACTAAGAGAACAGACTAAGCTATGCTTTCCTTTTCCTTTGTTCTTTTGCTTCTTCTTTCTTATTAATAGTGTTGAATAAGTGCTGAACTTGAGTATCAATGTACTTAAGTTCTGATTCAATACATTCCTTAATCCACCACTCAGGGTATGTGTTGATAAGAACTTCAAGAGATATAGTTGAAGCATCATCAACATTTTCACTATCTGATGACTCTCCATTGGTCCTTCCTGAGGCCAAATAGATTCAGGTACACTAGCATCGTCAGGTGAGTGTATTGGCCATCTATCTTTGTCATACTGCACTTCACCCATGTCCACCATCTGCTGTGGTAGAACTGTAAGAATACTTATTTCCTCTAAGCCAATTGAAAGGGCCACTTATCAAGACCATAGTTTAAGATTTGAACATTTGCAGCCCAGCTTTGCACAAATCATTTTCTTTCTTATGCTTGCTGGTAAAAAGTTTTCCTCTTAAAAATTTCTTCACCTTGTCTGGACTTTTGTGAACCTGGTAACTAACCCTCAATAAATCAATGGAAGAAGCTAGTGAGCTCCCTTTTAACCCCTTGGAATACTTCCTTATTATGAGCAAGCCATAAAAACCATTTAATTTCACTTGAAAAGGTTAGCCACATTCTAACAGAGAACTTAGAAAGCCTAGCATTACATGTGATGTTGCCAAATAAAATATCTTACCATTCAATTTTCTTGACAGCAAGAGACTCCCAAAGAGGCAGGAAACAATTCCAAACAAACTGAGCAAAAGAACAAGTGAATGACATTCAATCTCACCACAAACCAAACTTTTACTGGTATTAGATGACACAGACTCTTTGATAAAGCAACGGCCATTTTAAAAAGGCTTTCTTAGGTTCTGAACAGGAAGACCAGACAACTTTTAACCTTTTTACCTGACAATTGATTGCATCAGTATGTATGCACAATGAATTGAGTTTATTGAACATGCCATTTGAATATGAAAGGAGAGAGTTAATGTATTTAGAAGAAGCTACCAGAAACTTGCATCCTCCAGTCCACTTAAGCTTCTTCCAAATATCATGACCCATTTTAATTTTTATTTCAATAGAGGAGTTTCCTATAGTATTTTGAATCAGTGTGTAGGTTCTCTTGTGAATGTCTGGAAGGCAGTACTTATCTCTGAGATGCTCCCAAAGCAGAGAGTTATTCTCACCCCAAATTATTCTCAAACTTATGAATACCTTTGGAGGCTCAAAAGTTTGCAGAGCACCCTCTTACAATAGCTAAGGGTTTGTCTTTATACTTAAAGTTCTCCTAAATGATTTATCAACATAAGCATATCCCTCCTTTGCAAAAAATCCATCATGCCCTTTAGTAAAGTTCTTAACCAGCTTCATTGGCTTCCAAATTGAACCAAAGATAGCAGACCCCCAGGGCTGACTTTAAACGAATGAAACAAAATATCTGAAGTATGCAGATCCTTCTAGCCAGGTTTATCCTTAGGGTTGCTAGATACCACATTATATTTGACTAGAACCTTCCAAGGCTCCTTTCCAACCAGAGCATGAGCAATCCACATTACAACAAAAAAACCCCATGGCGGTATAGATTCTTGAGCCCTATTCCTCCAATTTCTCTAGATTTAGTGCACAAGCCCCAAGAAATAGAATGCCTGTTCATAGATCCTTTACCATTGGACCAAAAACAACTTCTGATTACCTTTTCTAGTTGATTGAAATGTGTGAAGCAAACAAGCAAGCGAGGACAGTAATAAATTATGTAAAAGACAAGATCATCTGGCAAAGCCTTCCAACCAGAGATGAGAGGCGTCCTTGACACTTTGAGACCTTATTCATGACCCATCGCCATATTTCTTTAAAGGAAGGAAAGAGAGAAAAGAATCCCAAGATACCTTACATTTTGTGGGATCACCTCATACCCAACCTTTATCTAGAATCCAGTTAAGAGGGGACTATTACCATCTTTTTTCATTTCACACTCCTAAACATTCCTAGTATTAGAGTCTTTTGGGACCATGCCTGAATTTAAGATGCCTTGCCAAATCACTTGGCTCTGAAAAACCCTCACAATCTCTTTATTTAAACATCTTCTTTTCAACTGAAATGCTATTACTGAAGGTTTTAATCATGATTTTGCTTCCCATTGTTGAGTATATGATCCTTTCCATTTTGAGTCTTTTGATATCTTGAAGGAGGATTTGTTCTGGCTCCACTATGTCTTTCACATCCTATTGATTGCTTCTGATTACTTGTTATCTAGGAGAAAATCCTTGGCTTGTACTAATCTGCAGCACAATTTACTTCTCTCCAGCAATGAAATTCATTAAACCTAGATTTCGTCTCCATTGCTTCATCTATTAATTCACCCAGCCTTTAATTCATGCAATTTCCTTTCATGATTGCTTCAATTAACAACTTGGAGTGACCTTCAATAACAAATCTTTCAATTTCCCTGTATAAAGCCATTGTGAGACTATTAGTCAAACTATTTGCTTTTTCTGTGTTAATTAAAGAAAAAATTTCCACAGTGCGTAATATTAACTTGGTATGTTTATGGAATTGACCATGTAAACCTTTTTCTTCATCAATGTTTTCGATCATACTCCATGATCCATCATCATGATGAGATAGCAAGAGAAGAGAAAATGCAGGAAAATAAATATTTACTTTTGAATTTCTATTTGTGAAGCAAGATTTATAGGAAAATTTTCTCCCATGTGGATTTCTTATTCTGTATCCCATCCCTAAAAGCCTCAGATTGCATATGGAGGCTCCATCAAAATCCATCTTGATGCCTTAGCTAAGGATCTTGTGACTTGGCCTGGATTTAGAGGGTTTAAGCTATTATACTTTAGTGTATGATCATGTGCAAATAGACCACCCTGTAGTGTATTTCTAGGTTGAATTTGGTGCCCAACCATTTTTTTTGAGAGTATCTATGTACTCACTTGGTTTATACATATGCTTAGATCTATGGGTTGTTTTGCTTTGTATTGTGGGGGATATCTATTTTTGGTGCTCGGTTCCTTTAAGGATATTGCCTCTTTTGATCCCTCTAGATGTTGACGTTGCTAGTTCTCCTAGGTCCATTTACTTTGTAAATCTAATTGCATCTCTTTGGAAAGGGTTCCTCCTTTCAGGTTCTCCTTATGTGCTTCTTGTCATCTTTTTCTTGGGAAAGAGGTTCTCAATTATCTGTCAAAGCGGAGATTTATAGCAATTGCATCTAGGTTACTTGGACCTCCCCTCTAAACTCTCTTAGCCCCAAACTAGTTTTTTATGCTAAGCACTTCTTATAGATTGTTTGTGGGACCATTCCTGATCCCCACTATGCTCAACATCATTAGTCTCATGGTTTAAGGATTCTTCTTGGCTAGTTGCAAGTGTGCTCCCATTAGCTTTGTTTTGATACAAACCACCAAATTTTATAGAATGAAAAGTTTTTCCTCTTTAGTTCTCTCTAGGAGGTTGAGTTCGAGGAACATTTTATAGTTTGGGTGTCTTGCCTACCATGAAATTTGTGAGAGATACTCTTTTCTATATAGAGATTTTGGTGGTTCTCTATCTACTTTATACCTTAACTAGAGATGCTTGACCTTGTGTCTTCCTGAAATCACCATTTTCAAGCCTAGATCTTTTCGTGGTGGTCCAAGATCTACTAGATTGATTACTTCCTTTTTTCAACCCATCATAGATGTTGGAGTTCTTAAGAACCCTTTGGATACTAGTGAGTCGTGTATAGATGGAGATACGTCAATGAGACATTGCTCATACATGCAATCATATGGCTAAGATTGCTTGACATCACAACTCTCATTCTGATGGTTGTGGCTCTATACATTTTGACATCAAGGGTGCTCTTATAGTCCTTTTCAGGACAGATCTTGGGGACTTAGAGTTAGGAGTTGTTCTATGTATAATCAAATGCCTTCTAAGATTGTCCAAACCACATCCTTAACTTGGGATTTTCTTTACGAATGTTCTTAGAATCTGCAATGCATTCTTACAATGATCGATGATAATATTGCTGGCTCCTTTATACATCCCATGATGTTGGCACTTGAGGTTTCTTGTTCCTTGCCTAGGGGGCTTCGTTTGCTTCCATTGCATTGCAAAGTCTTCCCCTCACACTTCTCTTTACTCTTTTTTTGGGTAAATCCTCATCTATCTATTTCTTTGCATTTCTTGCTTAATTGATTTGCTTTGAGTTTAGGAAACCTTTTGCTCTACTTCTTCGCTATTGTAAGTGACATATGTTCCAATACGTTTAACTTGTTCTTGGTCATTTGTGGACATTAATATAATATCTGTTTCTCTTTCTTTCCTAGCATAAACATGATTTGGAACAAGGTGGTTTATCTCTTCCTTGATGAGACATAGCACAAGTTTGAATGGGATCTGAAATCTTTAGCATTCTAGTTCTTTCCTATTAGAATTTTATGTTGAACTCCTACCTGCTGAAAGCTTGGTACTTTTGGCCAACAATTTGACATCCAAACTTTCTAGCAAACTTCAAATAGTGAAGCCGTTAGGGTTACCTTTGCAAAAAAAAGGTTTGTGCTATAGATTGGTTCTTTGAATCGTTAACAAATCAGTGGAACTTATTAGTGTTAGAGCTCCAAAGAATTCTAAAACTCTATAGCATAGGTACTAGGAGATGAGGAATGGTAATAGAATAGGAGTTATGGACTCGTACTAGTACACCTTTTTAAAAAAAAGGGGGAGATGAGTAATTGGAGACAACAAAAATAAAAGAATAATTCTTAGACACCTAGATTTTGCCACCTTCATGTCATAATCACCCTGTTGTCATCTTGTCAACTAATCATCTTATTGACTTATTAGTTATTAATTTAATCATGCTAATTCTTAAATCATAATGACAATTACTTAATCAATTAAATCACAATTTGCAGATAAATGTCAATTGTTCATGCATCTACTCAAGGATGCTATATTTCATTGGAATAAAGAATGTCCATAGGCTTTTGAGCAACTTAAATAGTATCTCTCAAATCCCCCAGTACTATTTCCACCTACTCCAGGGGAACTTCTATTACTCTACTTCTTAGTGACACAATTTGTTGTAGTTGCCCTCTTGACCTAACATCATGATTATATAATAGGAGTTGTATATTATTTGATTCAAACTTTGGTATCATACAAACTCAATTACACCCGCATTGGCAACGCATGTTTGGATTTAGTTTTTGTTGCTAAAAAATTACAATACTATATGCTCAACAATAAAACCAAACATATCGCCAAAATTGATCCTCTCAAATATTTTCTATTTGAATCGGCTCTCATAGGTAGAATGGAAAAATGTGTCATGTTGCTTAGTGAGCTTGACATCGAGTATGTGTATCATAAAGCTACAAAGGTTCAAGTCTTTGTAGATCACCTTGCAGAAGCACCATTATGAGATAATCAGCCTTTGCACAGAGAATTCCTAGATGAGTCCATTCTATCTCTTGAGTCACCTAAATGGAAACTTTATTTTGATAGCTCATTCACTACTCATGGCTTGGGGGGAGGAATTTTGTTCCTTTCACAACAAGGTGATCTCATCACCAAAGCATTCAAAATTGGTTTTCCTTGCACCAACAATATTGTTGAGTATGAAGCACTCATTTTAGGTCTCAAACTAGCAATCTATTGGAACATTCAACACTTGTTTGTCTATGGTGACTCTTAGTTCATCATCAAACAAGTCACCAATGAATATTAGGCTATAGATGACAAATTCATCCCTTACAATAGAATGGTTGACAATCTGAAGGGTTATTTTGAGCATATCAAATTTGAATGTGCAAACAATAAATCTGCAAATGCCACAACTGCCATTGGTTCATTTCTTGGGATGCAATAAGATGCCTAATAGTGCCACCTTTTTGTTGAACAATTAATAATCCCAACATACGACATCCTAGAATCCAAAATGGTGTGTGAGGTTGCTGGTTCCAATTAAAGAGCACAAAGAAAATACTGAGAGGGAGAGAGGGAGGAGGGGTGAGGGATGAATCAGTATATTAAAACTTTAAAAACTTGAACCATAAGAATCAGTAATCAAAACAATAAGAGCAAACATAAGACAAGGTGAACACCAATATCATGTGGAAAACCCTTTCAGGTAAAAAACCATGACAAAACAATTGCTTTCATTAACTTCAAAGGGCACCAACCTAGTTTACAAAAGTGAGCACCAACTCATTGGAAGCACCAACTTCAAACAACTGAAGCACCAACTCCAGCATGAGCACCAACTCATTGAAATCGTACACAACACTGTAACTTTGATTTCTTGATAAAAGATACACCCTTCACATCAATTGGGACAAACAAGCTTGCATATAATATCTTTGATCAACCTTTGAAATTCCAAAAATTAACTGAACATAAAGACCTTTTCATATGAGCCTGAAGAACATGACTTCACAATCAAAAACATGACAGGACTGCTAATCGCTCTTCAACACTTCTATACTGAAACATAAATATTTCACTCCTTCATCACATCCTTTTTACTTGATGCAATCCTCAAAAAGGATGCAGACCTGCGACTATATTTTGCACCTCAAAGCAAGAGCAGATATAACACTTCAATCCCTTGAAAGAAAAAACATACGACTTGCACATACATAGCTTGCACCTTCAGTGATAGTGATACCCTTTTTGATACCCACGGAACTGCCTCATAGAGGTTTGAAAATGTGTCTTATAGCTGGTGCAATATACAAAAACCTCTGAAGAGAGAAATCTCTTTCACAACACAGCCAAACTCGAAAACAATGCCATCGACACACACTACACAGCACAAAGCACGTTACATTGTCAAACTTTTCTCTATCTTCATATGCCACCCCCACTCTTCATATTCAACAATGAATCAAGACGCAAATCTAATCTTCATAACATGGCACAAAACAAATCCAACACACAAGTTCTATATAATGATATGAATATCTTTGTCAAGACATCCACGCGAGTAGTGGCAACACCAGACATTACCAAGGCGTGTGAATCATATGTTTTGAACAACCATGGATCTTCAAAAAGAATACCACTAAAATGAATCGTGCCAACCAAAGAACTCGGCCTTGACAATTCAAATCTGACATGGCACTGACTTGTCAACACTGACATGGCACAACATTTGGCAACTCTGCTACGTGGATAAGGAGATTGCATTGCAATGAGTTCATGCGCCGAGTTTGCTTCATAATTCATATGCATTTAAAAAACAGAGATACCCAGACACACTTTGACATCAATGACAAAATGTCCAACAATCTCCCTCTTTGTCATTGATGGCAACACTTCCTAAAACCAAAACCAATACTGCTCCTGGGAACACCTCCTGAGGTTTGAATTGTTGTGAAACCAATATGGCTCCCCCTGACTCACTACTCTCCCTTTGACATCAATGACAAATTGAACAACCAGCATAACTAAAACGATCTGCATAACTGAAACGGGGCTGATAAAATATGACAATAAAAGCTCCCCCTGAGTGTAGACATCTAGTCAAAGATGGAGTGAAATCACTCCCAACTTCTCTTTTGATATCATCAAGAACATAAAGATTATTAGCAGCTCTACTAGCTTCAGCAATAAGTCTACCATCCTTGCGAATTTCACAAATATCAGAATTGAAAACAAGAGTATGCCCTTGGTCACACATTTGACTCACACTCGGTAAATTTTGTTTCAAACCTTCAACATACAAAACATTTTTTTACCTTTGTTCTTCCATCATTCAACATAAGAGTGCCTTTACCTGAAATTTTTGCACATGCATTGTCTCCAAACCTTACTGTACCACCATTCGTTACTTTTCTTCAACATGAGAAACTTGCATTTGTCTCCTGTCATATGTCTAGAACAACCACTATCAATGTACCATTGATCACTCTCATTCTGTGCATGTAGGGCTGTTTGTACAATCATAGATTTCTCTCTTTCTACCTCTTTCTTCTTCCTCCAAACTTTCTTATTAACTACTTTTCTAGCCACCTGTTGCTCTTCCTTTTTACTTTGCTTGAAAGATTCTGCAAAATTGCTTCTACAAGACTTTGCAGTATGACCAAAGTTATTGCATTTGTAACATATGATATTGTAATTCATCAAAGGAGCAAAAGAATTCCTATTCAAGGATCCTTGATTTCTATTCACATATCTGAAATTGTTTCTTGCATAAACTCTACAGTTTGCAGCCTTTTGACCAAAACGATTGCATGAAAACAATACCCATAAAAGAAAGAATTGTTAAACTTGGTCATGTGAGGTTGCCTTGAGATAGGAGGTCTTCTAAAATTGCTATTTCTAATTTTTGATTGTGAACCTTTTGTGCTATCAAAGTTGCTCTTTTGCTCTTCTTCATTTGCAGGTTTGGAACTTTGACCTTCTTGAAATCCAACTCCACCTTTATCAGTAGAAGATTTTTGTGAGCTAATGATCTTGTCCAATGACATAGAACTTTTTTGATTATCAACTCATTATTCAGCTCAAACATTGATTTGTCTAATTTCTTGAGAGAAACTATTTCAGCTTCAAGTCTCTCTACACCCTCTTCTTTAATCCTTAGCTGATTTTTGATTTCTTCCTCAATCCTCTTTGCCTCTTCGATCTGAACCTTCAAGTCAATAATCAGTTTTTCAGCTTCTTCAAGTGTTTGAGATGTCTTAGATTTTGTTTCATTCTCTACCTGTAACTACAACTTCAAGTTCTGATTTTTCTTCCTAAGTTTTTTGATTTCACTTAGAGCACTTATAAGTTCTGCTTCAAGATCTACTTCTCCTTTTTCATCATATTTCTTATCTTCAATATCTTCATCTTCGAACTCAAGCATATTTACTTCTTCAGCCATAAATAAGATTTCTTCTACAGAAGACACTTCATCACTATCTTCTGTTGAGCTATTGTGATCTTTTGAATAAAAACATTTTGTAGATTTCTTAAACTTATTCTTCTTACCTTGATACCCCTTTTTGAAATGTTCTGATTTCTTTTCACTATCATTGTTCTCATTCTTAACATAAGGACATTTAGATGCAAAGTGTCCCACCTTTCTGTACGTGAAGCATTTGAAAGGCAATTTGCCTTTGTATTTTCCGGAACCCTTCTTCGACTTCCTCATGAAGTGAGCTTCTTTAGTGTCTGAATCTTCATCTGAATTGTCACTAGATGCAAGCTCCTTGTCTTTTCCCTTTTTCGAAGCTTTGAAGGCTGCCTCCTTTTTGGATGAAGAATCAGGAATTGTCCTCATCTCATAGGCTGTGAGAATACTGTGTACCTCATCTACTATCAACTTATCAAGATCCTTCATCTCCTCAATAGCTGAAACCTTTGCATCAAAACACAAATGAAGAGAGCTCAAAATTTTCTGAACAATTGTAGACTCCTCAACCTTCTCTCCTAGACCTTTGATTATGTTGACAATTTCATCTACATGTAGAAGATATGCAACAACATTCTCATCTTCTTGCATTTTAAGACCCTCAAATTGTCTTTTATGTGTTTGAAGCTTTTCTTTCTTAACTTTATCATCTCCTTCATAAGTTTTCTGAAGTTTGTCCCAAATTTTATGAGCTGTATCACAATGTATAACCTTTATTAATTTAGATTCTTCCAAGCCACATAAGATAGCATTCATAGCTTTAGCATTATTTTCAAAAGCTTTCTTTCCATATGCATCTATTGGAGGAGTTGTTGGAATTGTATAACCAGTTACCACACTTCGCCATATATCAAAACCAAGAGACATCAAATAAGTGTGCATTCAAATACTCTAGAAAGCATAGTTAGAACCATCGAATAAGGGAGCTCTGTTTGTACCAAGATCCTCATGAGAGCCCATGTGTGCTATCAGAATCTACCTCAAGCAATTAAGCTTTCAATCCGAAGGAACCCTGCTCTGATACCAATTGAAGAGAGCACAAAAAATATTGAGAGGGGGAGGGCGAGGGAGAGGGTGAATGATTATTTTAAAACTTTTAGAACTTAGAACCATAAGAATCAACAATCAAAACAATAAGAGAAAACATAAGACAAGATGAACACCAATATCATGTGGAAAACCCTTTCGGGTAAAAAAACCACGACAAAATAGTTGCTTTCATTAACTTCAAAGGGCACCAACCTAATTTACAAAAGTTAGCACCAACTCATTGGAAGCACCAACTTCGAACAACTAAAGCACCAACTTCAGTGTGAGCAACAACTCACATAAATGTACATATAATATCTCTTCTCAACCTTTGAAATTCTCAAAATTAACTAAACATTAAGACCTTTTCATATGAGCCTGAAGAACATGACTTCACAATCAAAAACATGATGGGACTACTAATCGCTCTTCAACACTGCTATACTGAAACATAAATATTTCACTCCTTCATCACGTCCTTTTTACTTGATGCAATCCTTAGAAAGGATTCAGACTTGCGACTATATTCTGTACCTCAAAGCAAGACCAAATATAACACTTCAATCCCTTGAAAGAAAAAACATACGGCTTGCACATACTCAAAGCAAGACCAAATATAACACTTCAATCCCTTGAAAGAAAAAACATACAGCTTGCACATACACAACTTGCACCTTCAGTGATAACGATGTTGTTGTTTATGGATCAGACATGAAAGTAAACAGAAAATGCAACACATGAGACAAAGAACACAATTAGATACCCTGGGAAAACCCTCCTCCCGAGGGAGAAAAACCCAGCAAATAATCCACTTATATATTGTAGGAACAATAGCAGAAATCTGCTTTACAATACAAGCCTTAGCTCATGGCCGAATTTGATACAATGAATAATAGCACCTCTCCTAGATGCAAAGATAAACAAGTATGATTCTCCTTGAATTCGATCTGCTGCTGCAAGATAGTGCTCTGCTGCTTAAGTGCGAACTGCTTGAGAAAATGCGAACTTCACTTGATTACTAATGACAAGGAAAGACCTTGTACTTATACAACATTAAGTGCCTCTTCACTTAGGTCGGCCCATCTTGAGAAACAAAACAATAATAATAAAGTCGGCTACAATATTAAATGCAATATGATCTTAAGGAAAGTCGGCCATAATATTAAATAGCCATAAGGCTACTATTTAATATTCTTCAATCTTCTTGAAGCGCATGAGTGGAAGATGCAGCCCGACGCTGCTAACATCAACAAGCGATACACTTTTCGATACCCACAAACTCCCTCACAAAGGTTCGAAAAAGTGTCTCACAACTGATGCAATATACAAAAACCTCTGAAGAGAGAAATCTCTTTCACAGCACACCGAACTCAGAAACAATGCCATCGACACACATTACATAGCACAAAGCACGTTACAAACATTGTCAAACTTCTCTCTATCTTCATACACCACCCCCACTCTTCATATCCAACAATGAATGAAGACGCAAATCCAATCTTCATAACATGGCACAAAACAAATCCAATGCACAAGTTCTATGTAATGATACCCATATCTTTGTCAAGACATCCACACGAGTAGTGGCAATGCTAGACATTACCAAGGCGTGTGAATCATATGTTTTGAACAACCACAAATCTTCAAAAAGAATACCACTAAAATGAATTGTGCCAAACAAAGAACTCGACATTGACAATTCAAATCTGACATGGCACTGACTTGTCAACACTGACATGGCACTGACTTGTCAACACTGACATGGCATAACAGCCATTTGGCAACTCTCCTATGTGGATAAGGAGATTGCATTGCAATGATTTTATGTGTTGAGTTTGCTTCATAATTCATATGCATTTAAAAACAAAGATACTAAGTCCAGACGCACTTTTACATCAATGACATTTACACTTACCTCCATGACAATATCATCTCTCCCACTCCATGTAACTAATGTAAAACCTTCATCCAATGTACATCTTGCTTCACCCTCCTTTGCGACACCCTCTATCATAGAGTTTATGACACTACCACGCTTAAGGTGTTTAAATTCAAAAGAAGTTTACTTAGCAATCAATGAAGTTCATGATGGAATTTGCAGAGCACATACTAGTGGCATGGTCTTAGTAAAGAAAATTCTGAGAATAGGATATAATTGGCCTACCATGGAGAAAGACGCTTGTTAGTATGTCAAAAGATGTCTAGCCTGTTAGAAGCATGGAGATCTCATCCACACCTTCTCAAGCATTGCAACCGATCACAACTCAATGGCCCTCCTTTACTTGGGGGCTCGGTCTTATTGGGAAGATACATCTCTATTCCTTTGATGACCAAAAAATATCATTAAAACCACTGAATACTTTACTGGATGGGTAGGAGCCATTCCCCTGACATATGTAATTGGCAAGCAAATATCAAAGTACATCTTTAATCACCTCATTTGTCCTTATTCTATCCTTGTCACTAACAATGATAAAATTTTCAAGGACAATGAAGTCAAAACCCTTTGTGACCAATTCCATATCAAACATGAGTGGTCTGAGGTAATGGCTAAGCCAAAGCTTACAACAAAACACTCACAAAAATCCTTGAAAATATTGCCAATAATGTTAGTTGGGATTGGTACGTTCAACTCTAACTTGCCTTATGCGCTTATCGTACCAATATCCACACATCCATAGGAGCCACACCTTATTCCCTTGTCTTTGGAGTTTGTTACACCCAAAATGAAATTTTTGGCATTCTGCTTAAATTGAGCTAAACAATGTAAAAATGCCATCGAAAGTATGTTTTAGGTCAAACCAAACATGAAGTCCTTGTGGGTTTCTGTCAAGCAACCTATGGTTAAAATTCTGAAAATATGAAAATTAGGGTTTTATGCACCTATTTTTAAGGAAACCCTTAAAAATAGGACCTTCTAGGAAATGATTGAAAATAATTCTGATACGGTTAATTGCCTTCACGATCACACTGATCAAGTCGGAATTATCAAAAGACATGTTTTACTTTGGTGGGTCTATTCCTGTTTTTCAGGAACAAAGTTAGGAGCTTCGCAGCCATTAATGGCAGATTGGCCAGTACCAGGTGCTGAAAGCTAAACCTCAAAAGCTCCAACGAAGAAGCCATGGTGGAAAAGGTCAAAAAGATGCTGTTATAGTGAGGGAGTTTCTCAAAATGAAAAAGGCCAAAATTTGGCTAACTCTGGAAGGAGCACGTTTTGTTGCCAAGGCAAAACACAGTCTAAAGGTGAAAAAGGCACCCCTCTTGAAGAAAGGCGCCCTTGGATCTCAGAGGGGCAAATCAAATCACTTTGCTCCTTTAGATCATTCATCTCCTTCGTGTTTGTGCTATCTCGACAACGAGATCATCAACTATATCATCCGATTCAGAGATCAAAGGCCAACCATCAGCGAAGTATGGAGGATCTAACAACAACAAAGGTGCCAAATCAGAGAGGTTCAAGCCAAAAGTGCCCCTGCTGGCCAGGGGCGCTCCTCAGTTCAAGGTACCAGATGAATCCATCAACAATTGCTCTATACATGATATCTTTCTAGCTTCCTCCTAGCTACGTGATCAATCTGACAAGAAGTTCACAAGACACGCCAAACGATCACACGTTGAGGTCAAGTAGAAAAAGCCAGAATTGAAGAATTGGAAAGACAAGCCAGAAACTGGCTAAGGCATTACCAAAAGCGCCCCTCTTGAAGAAAGGCACCCTTTCTTCAAGGCATCCAGATTCAGCCAGAATCTTTATTGCCTCCCAGGATGATCTTCTCAGCTATGACCAGTCTCGCCAGTGAAACCATCAGCAAGAATTTCTGACAAATCAGTCACCTGATGGCAGAGATCAAAGGCAGTCAGTTCACAACATGAATAAAACCAGTCAAAAGCTAAAAGCACCCCTGCTAGCCAGGGGCACCCTTAAGCTTGAAAGACTTGAACTTGTCATTTCCAACTGAGAAAGACCGAGCTGGTTACCCGATGCATCGTCAAGTAGAGTCATCTTATTCATCTAGCATCGAGAACGTCAGATCAAAGCAAAGAGGGTCTAAAAAGGTCAAAACGGAGAACAATCAATGAAAATTGACTAAGGCATTGTCAAAAGCGCCCCTCTCAAGGAAAGGCGCCCTTCTTTTTGGAAGCCTAAACTCAGTTTTCTAAGTTGATCTCTCCCTGACATATTTTATCAGATCAATCCCACCTCAACAACGAAACTGCCAGCCACTGCCAAAGATCAAACAGAGGCACCTCAGCTTGCAAAATGAACAAAAAAGATCAACTCCAAGGGTGGATGCCTAAAAGAAGTCAAAGCAAAAATGTTGACTTGAGTTAGCAAATTTGGAGCCAAAAAGAGGCCAAACACTCCATAATCAGTGGAAATCACCTTTTGGAACTCCAAATCAGATCTAAATCATGAGTTGGCATCCACACTTGGTGGATCTCAACTCAAATCACCATATATTCTTGCTAGGCGTCCCATTCTTCATTATTCTTTTGCAGGTTTAAGGATAAAACAACAAATAGCTCCCAAGAACACATTTTCAAGATCTGGCTGAGGTTTTGGACGGATCTTCAATATTTCTGAAGATCAACGGCAATAAAAGTATTCTTCCCCGAGGATTGTTTCCAAAAGCAGATTATAGCAAAGTGGCAGTTTATAACTTCCAATCCACCTTCTGTCTACTTCCTCTATTTTTGTCTATATTTCTTTGCATGTCACAAGGAACGACAAATTACCCCAGATCTGATCAACTGGGTATGATCAACGCATTTTTCCAGCAAAACCCATCTTCTCAGATTTGCTAGAATCAACAAAGTTGTTGCCCCTATTTTTAGGGATCTTTCCGGAAAAGTCTCCAAATCAAAAATCCAAGGAATTGGGTCTGTTCAGCTTCCAAGCACGAACAAAACCCACATGCCAGATTTTTCCCGAAAAAATACTACTCGGCAGGCACTATATTTAAGGGTTTCGAAAAAGTGTCAGAACAAGGTCAAGTGCCCAGTCAATCTTTAAGTCTTGTAGAATGTAGTACTCCTAGGTACAATACAAGACCAAGACGGTCTTGTACCATGATTATCTGAAAACAACTAATAGAGACTTATGGTAGAAAAATCCAGAAGTCAGTTCTGAGGACTTGGAGGGCATGAACCAAATTACATTGCAGAACATTGAAGAGTGCAGCTTATTCCAAGCTGCATCCATTCCTATCACTTTACAGAGCATTGAGCTTGTAACTGCTTGCACAAAGCATTACAACCCTACTACAAGAGAGATCCTATTAGTGGACGGAAAGGTGATTTGCAGCTTAAAGCCGAAGGACATAGATTTGTGTTTTGCAATTCCACCATGCCATACCAGGAAGGTCGGATCTGTGACAGAATGCAAAAAGGCATTCGAGGCTTCAAGGGATGAGTGTTCATTTATAATGGCTGAACATTGGTTAAAAACGAAGAGAACCAGCTTGCCCAAATTGGTTGGGCGAGGAGAATTCAAAGATGAGTATGGAGTGTTAATCACTCTACTCAACAAAGTCACTGGACAAGAAGAGGGAAAATCCTTCCAGCCGTGGATGTTCTATATTATTGGCAAAATAATCAGCAGGAAAGAACATTATGATTGGGCCTCTCTGATCAGTGACATGCTCCACCAACAATTTACCAGGTTTCTAGAAGAGCACCATTTCCACATGTGTTCCTACCTAGTATACCTTGATAGCCTTCCAAGGCGATTTCATAACACTAAACACTATGGGAACCCTGGGTGTGCAAAAGGTCTAAGAATACTTTCCTCGCCTTGAGTTCACTCTAGCGGAAAGGCACTTGAAGAAGATAAACGACCTTTTTACAATGCACACCATGCGCGAGCTAGACCATGAGATGCACATCTGTATTTCACTAGCAGCTAAGGCAACAATGGTGGACTGGGCGGACCGGTTCATCCAATTCCCCACTTTCACCTACATATGCGTGTATGGCTACAATGGCCACCCTACCATGATGCCACGCTACCCCTCAAACAAGGTAGTGTTCATGGAATTCCTGAGGCAGTTGGCCGAGGTTCACTCTTACCTTCGCCAAAAGAAGAAGTCTGCTGCAAACTTCCCTTTTCAGATGGGACTCTACAGATGCAGGACTGCAACCGATGCTAGGTTGATAAGCTAGGAAATCTTGAGCTTGAAACGGTACAGAGACGGGTTCAAGACGTCATCCGTGGTTCATTCCTTGAAGATCCCAATGGTTGCAAATTAGCCAAAATTGCAGCCATGTCTATTCAGTTGGATGAAGCAGCTGCCCAATGCATAAACTATAAACAACAGCTTGTGACAGGTGAAGAAATGCTTAGACGCCACACAATCATCTTGAGAAGCATTAATTGCTCAGAGGCCGAAGAGGTCAATGACTGGATTGAGACTTTTTTGAACAGTGGTGAAGAGGTGTAAAGCACCAAGGAAGGACGTCCTACCCTCCAAATAGCAATAAATACGACTGAAGTCAACTTGATGCTCTTTTCCAAGTTGACTCCAGATCTCCACAGATCATGCATGTCAGATCCCACTGATCTAGGATGTCTAATTGATTCCCACGATTTGTGGATCTCAGATCTCCTTTAAAGGTGGATGTCTATTTGGAAACACATTTGTAATTATAGTTCACTTTTAGTTAGGTGTCAGTCAACTGAGGTAGACTCCCAGTTTGACTTTTGTTTAGTTTCAGTTAACTGAAGTAGATTTCCAGTTAACTGCTTGCTCACCTACTTTTAGACATAAGAATAAATCTTGTTGATTGGCAAGAACTAATTGTTAACTCAAGGAGATTTTAGGGTTGCCTACTCCTTTGAGATTCTATAAATAAGAGCCTTGAGCTCATTATTTGTTTAACCTTTATTTGCCAAGCAAAATTGCTGCGCCATTGTTGCCAGAGTTAGCTTGTTTATATCTGTTCACTCTTGGATGAGAGTTCATTGGTTCATCGTAATTGTGCATGATTTCGTGCCTTTGCTATCCCGACCTTTGTAATTCTTTGGAGAAAGCTTGAAGAAATAAATTAGATGGCGCATGCTTGCTTGATCTAAATACTTGAGTCTATTCAGAGTCTTGTTCTAAATAGTGTATTGTTTCAATCTCCTCCTTGGACAGGTGTCGTCGCCTCGGATATTTTGTCATTGATCATTATCGTATGATGTTGTCTAATGATTTATCTTCCAGCCTACACTTTAGACAGGTGTTGTCACCTCCTCGGGAATCCTGTTAGTCAGGTCATCGTACCTTGTTTCCAGTGAGCTATTTCCAAGCCTACACCTCGGACAGGGGTTCCTCCTCCTTGGCAAGTCTCAGATGCAATTTACCGTAAAAGAGTGTTTACTTGTATCGAGCCTTATCTTGGTATATATTCGAGAGTTCAGAGCCTCGGCCATATTCCATTGAGACGGAGGATTCAAGTGATCCAACCCATCCATTTCGCTTCTACGACCTCATGCTCTGTTTATCTTGAGGAGGTAGGATAGTCTAGAAGCTAGTTAGTCATAGTTAAGATCTGCGGAAACCAGAGAAAAAGCTTAGCTACAACGCATTGTGTTTATGCACCCTTGTGTCCTGCCGCTAAGTAAAAAAGATAGGAACCTTAGTATGCCCTTTTTTACATAGAAAATCAGCAAAGAGAGATCTTCCTCTCTATAATTTGAAGAGCATGTACTAACACACTTGCAATAGCTGTCCGTTTCCAATAAGAACTCCAGAGGTGCTAATTGAAACGCCAACAGAGTTGAAGCCATCTTATCCATTGAGATCAAGCTACCCTCTCTATGTATCTCCTTACATGATTTGATTGATGATGAGGAATACAAAGTTGCGTACCGTCATGAGTTGGAACTCATTGATGAAAAACGATTTAATGCGGTTGATCAATTGAAGGCATATCAAAACAGGCTATAGAGAGGCTACAACAAGCATATCAAGTCTAGAGAGTTTGAAACCGGTGACCTTGTTCATAAAGAAAATAAAAAAAACACCAATTGGGATAATGAAAAGAAAAGGCAAGTTTGAGCTTAATTGGCTGGGTCCTATGTCATCTCATTGCCAAATTTGGGTCAGGAGCATACAAGTTTGCCACACAAGATGGACGAGAGTTTGACAAATCTATGAAAATTATTCATCTCAAAAGGTTCCATGCTCGAAGGGTCTAATGTTGGTATTAGAAACAAAAAAATCAATAAACAAAAAGGCAAAACAAAAAATTAGATATATCAAAAAAAAGGAGAAAAAATTTGCCCACAAGGGAAAACCATTCTTATGTTGCCTTGGTCAGGTACTATGATGAAAACTAGTTTATGACATCATGCAGAGCCTATTGTCTACAAATACCCTACACTTGGGGGTAGGCCCCACTCCAGTCAATCCTCAATTGCCTAAGACCATCCCGTCATTGTCCTTTGCACCCATTCCTTCTTCCTATTTTGACTTTGATAAGGACATAGAAAGAGTCATACAACATGTTTTAAGAAATTTTTGGTATGTCTATTCTTCTTTAGAGGACACTCTAGCATAACATTAGAATGAGACAAAGGTGGTTGGATGTCTGGGTCTTCAAAAACGTCCCAAAACATGAGACAATTGCAAAAAAAAAAAAAACACACTAGATAAGTCAGAAAATCATTCAACACAATAGAAAACGTTAAAATCCCATAAGTATTAGAAAAACTTGAAAATATAAAAAATAATTTGCAAAACTGAAACATTTGTAAAATAAATAAAAAAGAAATCACAAAAATCCAAAACAACATCTATTTTGAAAAGTCCTTAGTTTTATTAAAATCCTTGTTCTTTTCTAAACAAATATTGCAGCTTTATCAACCCCCTTGCATACATTGTTAATTGGGGCAAAACAAAGCTATCATTATCATTGATCCACACATCTTGGGTTTCTAAGTTTTAACATAACCAGGGACAAGCAAAGTTTGATTTGTCTATTTTTCTTTGTGTGTTATTGTTCTTTTTTGTTGTGTTTACTTGTTTGTTTGCTGCATCTATGTCAGTCTTGCCATGTATTTTTATGATGTTATCATGGTTGTTCCATATCCATATCATGCTATAATAAATTAGGTTGCTCAAGCATTTGAAATTCCATGCAAGCTTTGCAACATTTATTATCACATCATCAACACTCACTCTCATCTTCTTTTTTAAACAAATTTCTAACTAACCTTTCTTCTTAATCACTCCTGCCAACCACCTTTGATTTTGACCTGTCCATTCTAGCACAATTTTTTTCATTTACTACCCCTCTTCTCATTTCAATTGCCCATCCATATCTTTCATCCCCGCATGCCATCTTGAGGGGGCATCTCCCTTACCATCATGCCACTTGGTGCATCCTTTTGCATCCATTCTTTGCCTTCTTTTTCTAATTTCTTTGAAAAGCCATTGTTTCTTTTAGTTGCAGTGACCTTTCAAAGAGGGGAAAATGTAGACAACTAGATTTTACCACCTTAATGTTGTAATCTTCCTATTATCATCTCGTCAACTAATCATCCTATCAACTTATTAATTTAATCATGCTAATTTTAAATCACCATGTTGATTAATTAATTATACTATGTAAATAAATAAATTCCATCGAATCCCCTTAACATCACCCTATAATGCTCTTAATTAATTATGCACATATATCTAATTATTCTCACCCACATTTCACTCCATATCAAATTGGTTAACTAATGAGTTAATTAACTCTAAATCAAATTAGTGCATTCAATTTAGTTGTTTAGCCAATCAATTTGTGTGGCATTTGTAGGATCAACATCCCAAGATGTGGCTAGAGTTTGACAATACTAAGGAGTCTGTTGATCTTGAAGTCACAAGGTAGTATGCCTAACTATCAACTTCTTAGCTCATCAAGAGGTAAGCCTATTTCTCTTGACTAATTCGATGAAGCAGTATGTGGACAAATTCCACTTTGCAACAAAGGAAATGACAACCTATGAAAAGAGGGGAATGGCAAGCATCCACAACTCTATTGCATCTTGACTATGCCATGTATATAATCGGATAGGGTTGCATTTATCTTATGTAGCCTTATTTGTCTTGGTGTTTGGTTTGCTAAATGTTTGATCTAAAAGATTGACAAAAGTGATCCACTGCTATCAAAGTTTGGATGCCTCCTCAATGTTGTACATCTTTTGAAGCGCCTTCATAAACCCTTCTTTCACAACTACACAATGGGTGAGATGGAAAGAGCAAATGTATTTGCAGACAACATATCCAAAATATTAAAAGACTCAATGGTAGAGTGAATTTTAAAACTTCCAAAAGTTAAAATTTGAAAAATAAAAATAATTTACAAGTTACGAACATTTTCAATTTCTTACCTCACAGTGGACCACCAATCATCATCATTGATTTTTTTCTTCCACTCTTCCTTTGAGCAACATTGGCCTTTGCCCACCAACCCCACACAACAATAACCGTCATTATTGTAGAGGGTCTTGCACCTCAAGATCCTCTCCAGCAAGACGAGTATTCTATGTGACACTTGTATAGGTTGTAGAGTCTTTCTAGAGATTCCATTGTTGGAAAGAACGGCACATGTAACTTCCTTTGGTGAAAATAATTTTTTGGGTTGCATTAAGATGTGAGTATAATTGGTATCGTTTGTTTTTCATTTTGTTTTGTAGATAAGAGAAGTGAATTGAATACAATATTCATTAGTGCTTTGGTGCATTTTAAAATTACAAGAAGATTGAAAATACAACATTGAATTTGTAATATTGTGTCCTTCATATCAAACTATCTTTTGTTTAATTTAAGAAGCAAACTTATCTAACAAATTACCTAGAAGTATGAATATTTTCTGTTGGAGGACAACACACACCCTTCTCTTCCTTGTTTTGATACATTATTTTATTGTTGTTGATATTGAGTTTATGGAATCATTAAATTATTTCATTTTCTTACATTTGAAGATAGTTAAATTAACTGAATTTTTTCTAGGGCCGAATGATTGAAATATATGGACCTGAGGGATCAGGAAAAACAACCCTTGCTCTTCATGTAATAGCAGAAGCTCAAAGAAATGGAGGTACTTGCCTTACTTTATGTTTTATATTCTTAAAGATTTATAATCATCTCATATTTTTGAAGTTTTCGATCTTTTTGAATGCCAAAAATAGCTGGATTTCTTGAAAACATAAGCATGAATTAAATTCTTTTCTAATTTATACAAACATCTAATTAATATTTAGTATGGAAAGAGTTTGTGTATAATTTATTTTATATGTGATAAGATATTCTGCTTAACACAATTTGGCAGTAATTTTTAACATTGTATAGCAAGTAAAATTAAAAACAAGATTAGGATATGGTTCTAACATTATTGTGTTAGTTCTATGTGAAATATTTTACACCAACTAACATTTATATTTATTTATCTTTCTATTGCCTTTTTTGAGAGAAAATTCTTATGAATGCTTACAATCCTTGGAAAATACTTAAATGCAACTGGTAAGAAAATTATTGATCCATGCCTATGTATTAGGCTTAGACATTCTTAAAATCTGCCCTAATCATATGCAATTATCTTACATGCCTTTTTTGAAAGCTTGAACACAGTTCTCCAAAAATATCTCCCACAATTACATTCCCCCACTTTTATTTTTATCAGTGATGACAGTACAACTTTAATTTTAGTTACATTTTTTATTGAACTAGGTGCATAATGTATAAAAATTAATAAGATCCTGAGGTAAAACATGATTTTTAGTTTAATCCCCACATTAGTCAATGTATCTATTGATCTATCTATATACATATAATTGTTAAGGTTATAGCCTTGCAAGCACATCTCGTGGAAATAACAAGCTCCCATGTAGGAGCGAGGGAACCTTTCAATTCACTCTATATGTATTGTTCAAATCTGTAACTCTTTATGTTTCGAAATTTTGACCAAACTCACTGTAAATCAATAAATCAAAGCTTGCGAATTCACTTAAGAGAATATATGCCTCCAGGAACTCATATTTCTGAAACAATGTCATAAGAATGCTTACTGTCAGGAGCTTATGTGTATAAAACAGTATCATAACAATGCTTCTTGTCAGGTTTATAAATTTATCATGCAACTTTTACTCTTATTTACAGTGGCAATAATGTGGCTCAAATATAAATAATACTTTTTTTTGGCTAGATAAAGTGAGGGACTGGGGTCCCTTGCTCATTTATATCAACCAATTAAAACAATAGATTGCATTTCAAGTGCGAAGTCACTATCAGACAGTGACACAAGAAAGAGAACTGCCTTAGGCATCTAAACACTGACGATCCTGCAGAAGACAGGGCAAGTACCGGGCTTAAAAAGAATTTTAACTGCTCACATGTCAAGCTACAGATTAGAGGGGAAAACCTATCTCTTATTCCTTGCAGATCTGAGTCATCAACATTGGAGTCTTATTTTTCACTGGATTGCTCTGATTTTTCACTTATTTTTATATCATATTTTTAAAAGTTACCAATTAGAAGTTAGGGGTAAATGTTTACAGTAGTATCATTAGAATGCTATTTCTAATATTGAAATTTATCAAATACATATATGCCCAATGTTTAGGCACACCAGTCTTAAACAAAAAAGGTCCAAAATATAGTTTCAAAAATCTCTAGGAACTTGCCTATCTCGTGATCTTGAAGTGACAAGCAAGTAGCTTGATAAGTGAGTAATTTGCTAGAAACTTGATAGGCAAGTAACTCGCCAAAAATTTGACAGATGAGTTCTTGTCAAGTTACTTAGTGGGAAACTCACGAGTAATTATGAGTCCGTATGGAAAACTTGCCAACTATTGTAAAAACACAACCAGGGCTAAAAAAATGCTTTTGTTCCCACATTTTCTCACTATACTTTCTATTCTTACTATACTATACTTTGTTATGGTCATTGATTACACATATTCAATTACTTTTCAGCTGCCTTGAAGTGGTTCTTGACGGCTTTGAAGGACTTTTAAACAAGATTTGAGAGGTGTGTGCAATTGTTTTGGTTTTTTATTTTAGGTTTTTGAAGTATTTCCTTCCACTTTGGTTCAGTTCTAGCATTTCAAAGTATTTTTTTAATCCATAGGGTTAATTTTTTAAAAATTGATTGTTATTTGGCTAGTGTTTGCAACTTTGGAGTGATATAGTATTATAGAGAATAGCATCCTCAGTGAACTGACATAAGAGCAAGTCTAGGGACCCTGCTTGAAGGCATGACATGAAGGTTTTGGAGTTAGGACTGGTGATATGCAACTATTGTGGTTTTTAGATGAGGGGAGATGTCCTTCATCTCAAAAACCACCTTGTATGAATATCTTGTTGAGATGTTCATTTGTGCATTGCAGTGGAATCTGAAGTTGAGATGAGAGTATTGACATGTATCTTTTCATACTGCAGTTTCGTACATGGTTCTTCTCTGAGATTTTTTTGTCTTTTCAATTTATTGATCTTTATGAACTTTTACTCTGTAATAACAGCAGATTCTCTCCATTCCTTTTGATAGTGTGGAGTTTGTGCACCAGGTGCATGCAAGCACTTTAGTGGAGATTGATGCTCACCGCTTCACCATTGAGAGCAATTTGACTGCTATAGCTAACCATTTAGATCTTCTTTTACTTCAACAAATTTTGAACATCAAGTTTTGATACTAGTAGGTGCCTTGGACTTATCTGGTAGTTAAATATTCTCCTATATTCTTTAGGAAGTTCCATGGAGCCACCTTCTTTACCACAATAAGGTTTGTTCTAATTCTCTTAATTTTTCAATGGAGGTCATATTTCTTAAAAAGTATGTTTTCTCTGTTAGAAAATTGGATCCCTATTTTGTTATAAATGAGGATCAAGGAGCTTATAAGGCTATTTGGGAATGCTATTCTAAGAACCTCTCATAGTATTGTTGGAAATGTGTTTTTGCTACTGTTGTTTGCAGGCTGGTTGTTGGATTTTTAAAAATAAAATAAAAAGACAGTCTGTAAAACTTGACGATCTCTTGCTAGTATTGTTTGACTTTGAATATAGGTTTTCACAAACATTCTTTTCTTGACTCAAAAGATATGTTGTAAGTTGTAGCATCTTAAAATTTCTATATTTTAGTGTACATACACCTTTTCATATTAAGTTGAACTTTAGTTATAAATATTCTAAGTTAGCTTGGTATTTGGACATAGAATAAACATGTTCAGGTTGGATAAGCATTGACATCTTTTAATTTCTATATGTTGGTGTACAATATACCTTTTCACATTAAGTTGAACTTTAGTTATAAATATTCTAAATTAGCTTGGTATTTGGACATTTGTACATAGAATAAACATGTTCAGTTTGGATAAGCATTAAAATCTTTTAATTTTTATATGTTGGTGTACAATACACCTTTTCGTGTTAAGTTGAACTTTAGTTATAAATATTCTAAGCTTGGTATTTGGACATTTGTACATAGAATAAACATGTTCAGTTTGGATAAGCATGTGCACCCACCATTTGGATAGGTAAGTCAAAGTGTTAATAGCTCCCATTTTTGACAATACATTTCTTCTTCTATCCCGCCTTGCTGACTAGCAGAAAGAAATTGCTTGCTTTCTTCTAGAAATGTGCTACTTTTATTATTGAATCTGGCTCATGCTTCTAGAAATATGATATCACTGGATTTGCCTTAAAAATTTTTTTTTTGCTTCCTTGAGGGTGTTGTTTTCCTAAAATCTGATTATGCTTTTGATAAGTTAAGAGTGCATATTTTTCATATAGCCCATTGGAGTAAGTTTAGTGGAGATGGTGTCCAAATATTCTAGGCAACACCAAAAATTTCTGTGATGGTAGGAAGAATTCTTATGGAGAAATACCATTTTGTAATTTTTATTCCTTGTTTAGTTGATTGCCTTTATGTCATGCAAAACCCATTGGGAAAATGAATTTTTTCAAGCCTAAATGAATACCAAACTAGTTTTTATATTTTTTTTGTTTTTGTCATCTAGGTAACTGTGAAAACTTCGGGAGGGCATGAAATCTATGGACCTAACTTGTAGGAATCGTCCAAATCACGGACGTAGTGTGTGGGAAGTCTTCAAGTCCATGGAATAGTCAAAATAGATAGTAGGGATTCAATGTAGGTTGATCTGGCAAATGGAACCCTAGCTACCATATTTATGGAAGCATGGCTGGTCCTGCAATATTCGACTGGATATCTTGTGAAATTGTGCCCATTAGGTCAAACAGATGTATCTTAGTTGGAAGGGATGATTTGGTAGGTGCAATATCAAATCTAGTGTCAATGGAGAGATGGGTGAGCCATGGAGGTAGGTGGAATAATGCTTTGAGGGTTTTGGGGAGTGAAATAGGGAAATGGTGAGAGTGCTAGAATTTCGGGGATTGAGGTTGGGGATACCTTGTAATAGTTGCTTGAGTATGGGTTAAGGCCAAACCCTTGACAAGTACAAGGGAAAGAGTGGGGAATGGGTGAAAGAGATGCCAAAAAGAGGAAGAGTAGGGGCTAGGAGAAAAGAGGAATCAGGGATAGGGGCAAGGTTTTTTGGGAACCAAGGTAGAAGGAAGGTTGCAACTTTGACTTTGGTAAAGTAAGTAAAAACATCGAGTTAGAAGTCGAGAGTCAGGGAGAAGGCATATTGGGTACATAGGGAAAGGGATGGCCGAAACTCCAATGCCACAAAGGACTTAACACAAAGAATTAGGGCTTTTGGGGGATGAATGAAACAATGCTTAGGTAATGGAAATCCCAAAATCTCGAAATCTCGAAATCCCAACAAATAAAGAGAAATGACCCAAAAACATCCTACACTTTGAATTTTCTTGGATTTTTGTAATTGCTTACACATTGATAGGCACATGGGGGATGGAGGGGATAACACCTATGCAAACTTTGACCAAGGGTGACCCATTAAGAAATATTGCAGATTGGTTATCTATGATGGGGATAACAAGGCCAAAAGGGCAACAAAGGAGGAAGGATTCAACCACATTGCAAGTTTGGGACCTGCTAATCTACGCACTAACAATTGGGGCAGACTGTCCTTATGTAATATATGGATAGAGTATAAATAGAAGCAATACCTCTCATTATTTCATCCACGTCATCCTAATTCCATGTTGTATATTACAAATGTTGTTTCTTCTATTTGATGTCTTTTGAAACTTTCATATGTTGGGGTTCTCCTTCTTTCACTTGAGGAGTTTATATTCACAAGAGGCATATACATAGCTAGAAGGAGATATTGCTTCCACTTGTAGGATATTGAAGCACAAGAGGGGTGACATTGGGAAGGAAGGGGTCGGTGACATTGTGAGTTGTCAATCTTCTTGTGCATTGTAGATATTATGTATTTTTTGTTTCTTCTATTCGATGTCTTTCAAAACTTTCATATATTGGTGCTCTCCTTCTTTTACTTGTGGAGTTTATATTTGCAAGAGGCACATGCATAGTTAGAAAGAGATATTTCTTCCACTTGCAGGATATTGAAGCACAAGAGGGGTGGTGTTGGGAAGGAAACAGGTTGGTGACACTAGGAGTTTTGTATTATGTATTTTATATTTTTGATGCCATGGATATCATAGTATATGAGTTCTATATTATGTGATTAGTTTTTGAATTTGAATATAAAATTGAACCTCTTTTTGATAGACTAATGTAGGTTCTATTGGGGCCCACAACCCTATAAGAAAATACCAAAGCACATTGAAAACTACTTTTTCATTCAAATATAGAATACATATATAAAAATAAAAAACAGACTAAACTATATATTCATTCTAAAGGAGGAGCTAAAAGTACTCCATTGCCTAATTCTGTCACCACCACACCCAGGTCCATGGGCTCCCTCAATTGTGCACAAACTACATGAGCTGTAAAAAGTTCCCATGCTCCTATTGATGTAAACTCATTTTCCAATACTCTAATCGTTAAAAGATATATTTACTACTAATTAGATGATGTAGGGTGAAAATTTGGAAGAAACAGTGGTTTAGATAAAATTAGACCCCTCTCCAACATGGATTCTATCAACCACTCATTATAGTCTTCACTTATCTTTATTGAGAATGGACACTAATTCACTCCATTGTTAACTAGGCATTCATCTACACAATTCCCCTCATGCAAACAAAGCATGTTGTAGAATAAGGTAAAATCAAGGTGAAGGTCATATATCATCAAAACTAAAACCTTAAAGCTCTAAACCAACAATGAAGCACAATCCAACATAGAAACATAAAACATAAAGCAATATTACCTATGCCATGGTTGATTCACCTCCATTGTTCTTCTCCATTTTGCTTAATATGCTTGATTGCCCTCAGATTTGAGTATGCAATAATAGCCTAATGACAATGATAGCAAAATATTGAAGAGTGTACTTGTCTCCTTAAATAGCAATAGTCTAGGTAGCATAAAGTAGGTAGTTGAAATGACAATGATAGGTCTCTTATATAGAAAACCAAATGTGAATGAAGGGCTAGGATTAAAAGCCAATAAAGTATGACAATCAATGGCTAAGATTGAAAGATGTAGTATGAAATAGGGTTAGGGCTAAATTAAGGCAAAGATAGGACTTGGTTAAGGATGGACGGTTGAGATTAAATTATAAAATAATTCAACCAATGGTGGAAATTAAATGAGATGTGAAGAGATAATAATGGCACGATAAAGAGGTTGGCACACAAAAAAAGGTTGTTGGAGAAAACTAAATAATTATAAAATTATTTAATTTAGGAGGGAAAGTGAATAATTAAATAATAAAAACATTATTTAATTATAGAAGAAAAGGGAAAGTTGACTTTTCAATTAAATAATGATTTAATTCAAAAGTGAGAGAAAAGGACAAATTAGTGAACCAATTAAATAAATAAAATGTATTTAATTTATGGAAGAAGAGGCTAATGAATAATTAAGTAATTAAAAATAATTATTTAATTATAGTAGAAAGATGACAATAACTAAATAAATAAAAATTTATTTAATTATAAAGGAAAGGGACATTAATGGTGCAATTAAATAAATAAAGTTTATTTAATTAATCAAAAGAAGAAATAAAGAGAAAATGAATTAATTAAATAATTAAAATTATTTAATTAATAGAAGAAACATAACACTAAGAAATAATCAAATAATTAAAATTATTAGGGAAGAAAGGGGATTGACGAAGAAAAATGGTATTCGCAGGTGAAGGACAATTTTTAGTGTCTACACATGTACTTCACTTCTTGAATCTTCTTTCAGCAATTTTTATCCCTTTAAATAGATTCTTAAGTTGCCAATCTGCTGATGAGCCCTTTTCAAAGTTACTTATTACCACCTTTGAGTCTTCTTATTCTTCTAAATAATCACAGTTAGAAGCTATGGCCATTTTCATTCCTTCCAAAAGCACTAGGGCCTCCACTTGATTATTTTGTTGTCTTTTCAAGAAAAAAAGGTCCTCTTATTACAGAACTCCGATCTTCCCTTCTTAAAACTGCTGCTGCTCTGGCCGGGCCTGGATTCCCTTTCACTTCACCACAAAAATTAAGTTTGAGGTACCCCTGATTTGGCGTAAGCCATACAATATTCTCCTTTATGTTATGATCCTTTCTTACCCCCTCAACAGGGGTGGACCTACTCTTCTTCATGTGCACTTGTTATTGAAATGAATGTTGGTAGATACTATGTGTCTTTGTATGAAAGTCTATCTGCCATTAAAGCTAATTTGGTATGAAGTGAAATGAAATATTTATTTTTGGTTGCTGTAATACCGCAAATGAAATATTTTATAATATCTACCAAATTTTAATTTGCTCAGCGATTTTTTGCTTCAAAATGAATGAATATTATTATTTGCTATATAATTATCAATTCTGCGATTATAAAATCATGTAGGAGCAGTTTAATAGATCTAATGGAATAAATAACAAATAGTACTTGGAAGGAAATTTCTTTATTGATAATGTTTCCAAAATCCTGTCATACAATGATCAGCACCAAATCACCTATTATATTATTCTGCCGGAACTGAATGTATATCTTTTTGAGTTGCTGGGATATGAAATCTCTACAAACAGATCCACTGATATAAGGGGGTGCTGTTTCTTAGAGGGGGAGTGCCAGGTATGGGACCTGGTACTGGGGCGCACCAGTCCCAGGACAGGGTGCACCAGGCTTCCAAGGTGCTCAGTCCCAGAAAGTGGGGCTTAAGGGGTGGACCAAAACACGTATGGAACTGGGTTCCAAAAAGGGTGCAGGATGGGACTTGGAGTCCTAGGCCCAAAAGATGGTACTGTAGCCATGTTTTGCAGGGCAGAACTTGGGGCGCCCAAGTTGGGAGCCAAAAGATAATCACAAAATTTCATTTCAAATTTATAAATCACAAACCCTAGGTCAATCCATCCTCACACACTAATAACAATTTGGCCTTTCAACCCTTCAATGTGAAAAAATGATGTAATTTGCTGCTGTAATGTGAAAGTGCAGATTTTCTATTAGAGGTGTTACACAGGTTTAAAGATTTAAATCATTGTTCATATGCAATACGAATCATTCCAATCCTGCCAAGTGTTGATGTTATAGCAGCAGGAGATATCTTTCTCTCAAAAATTAAATGATAAATAATTAATAAGGCAAGTCGGCCTTAATTACAAATTATGTGTTATATTTTTTATTTCTTAAAGGAGGCCGACCTATATGAAGAGACACCTTGTTTTGTATATATACAAGGTGAACTTGTTTCATCAAATCATCAAGTTCAATTCATTCCAGTTTGTCATTCTTCAGCAGTTTGCCTTCTCTTGCAGCAGATCCATTCTCAAAGAGAAGTGTTACCATTCATGGAAGAGTGTCTCCATTCATTGTATATACTTAGCCTTGTGCAAGGCTTGATTGTAAGCAGTATTCTGCACTTTTATATGATATATATGAGAGATTATTTGTTGGGTTTTTCTCCCTCGAGTAGGAGGGTAATCCTAGGGTATCTGCTGTGTTCATTGTTCTATGTGGTGTTGCAATTTCTGCTTTATGTTAAATCTGATCCTAAAAATCCAACATGGTATCAAAGCGGGTTCATGAAAATCCGATTAGATTTGTCTGAGCATCATTGCAAGTTGACCAGGCGAAGGATTTATTGAGATTTTTCAGTTCGTAGTTGAATCTTTATCGAAAGGCATCGAATGTGTCAAATAAGAAGTCGTGAAGGACTAAATTTCTCATGATGCCGTTTATACTTGGAGTTATTTTTGTATTGGGCAAGTCTTGAACATTATTGATCGCTATATACATCGGGAGCCTTATAAATGTATGTATGTATATTCTAGTGCGCGTGTTAATATTATAGTTATCGCTGATCATATCGATAACATTGTGTGGAAGCTTTCAAATGACCTGATGTCGGGCTTTACATTTCGAAGTTAATATTTCATGCTGTGGCATAACTAACTATCATAAAGCGGCCGTTGCCAAAGACAATGCTACGCTTGTATGGAATCATTATTTAATTCAGTTACTTCCAAGCATAAGGAGTCGAGCTGATGGGAATGATACACATCTTCTTGGTTGCCGACTATTAAGACATTTGACGGGAACGTGTCTATCAAGGTCGGTTGTCTTTGTGTTGCTAATACTATCTCTTGGCTGGCTCTGCCATAATTAAAGGAGGAGTCTAGTTTCATTTCTTGCACAATTGAAGAAGTGTGATGGCCTGGCTAATCACAATAATGCTCTGTTCACTGTCTGTTTGCACAGGAGCAGAGGAATGCATACAGGTTGGTGATTCGACGGGCATTGTGTCGAGTTATTCCGATCTTATATTTTCATTCTCTGTATTACTGCTTCTTGCGTATTGGGTGTTGGAGTATATAGGGGTGACGTGGAGAGGATTTGGAATCCTTTGATGACAAGGGAGATCTTAAGAGGAACCGTGGACAAAGGGAAGTGATAGTAATTACGCGATTACAAAAGTCAACTCACATTCGCCATAGTCGGGGACTTGGCTCATATTGTATCGAACATCTCAATTCATCTTTGGTGAGGGTTCGTTGGGTCCGGAAAGAAGCGATCAACTTGCGTGTTTGGGATATCACCGAAATCGAAGACGAACCTGATATTAGTAATGGTTGTATAAGTTGCAGTACCTGAAAATATGCTAAGATTAATTGTGGTTATCATTGGTCTTGTGTGTGATAACTTGGGTCACATTTTGCTTGTCAGTGAGCACTACCGTTCAATGCACTTTCTGTGTGTGGTGGAGGTGTTAGCTTGCTTGGAGGATTGCTATTGATATTGTGCTGGTAGACTATCTGGAGACCTGCTTGTAGGATTCTGAAATTAGGATTTGGTAGTGATTGCGATATTGTTTCTTTGAATTCTACAAAGGGATGGTCTAAAGGAGTCTACAATGGAAATTCGTGAGAGCTTGAAGGCATATCTGGCACAGGACTTCTACATAGGAGATATGTGAGAAGGAAGTATTGTTTCTGTAGACTGTACTAAGCAGAGTCGGCATTCAGGAGCAGAATTAATGCTCATATGAGCAGATCTCAGGAAAGATAAGTGCAGACCTGAAAAGCGTTTAAGTGCAACACTTAAGGAGATTTTGATTTCAAGAGATAAGTATTTCATGTTTGAATAATGTTCATGAATTTTTATGTAGTTATTAATTCATGCTATAACATTGAATAGTGAATCATGTATGCTTCTAGCATTGGTATTTCTCTTCGAGATAGTTGAGTTCTATGAACTATTATTAAACTCTCTAAAATGCTTTCAGGACGGACCGAGAAGCATAAGAGATTGCATTCAAGAGAAGAAGAGCTTGATGCATCCTGTGAGGAAGTCACGCAGGTTGAAGAATGGAGACACAACTTGCAGCCATGGGACTGAGTTGGTGGCTGAAGACATCTCTTGAAGAGGAAGAACCCATACAGATTGTCATTGTGATCAGCTTCTTCGAAGAGGAGAAATTAACATTCAGAGGGAGTCTAACAAACCAACAAAGGCAACCTTGGATGAGGAGGTCAAGAGGTTGATGCAAGTACTTGGAGCTTCAAAGGGAGTCACATCATCATGAAGATCTGTTGTAGTGTATATTTCTCTGTGATGGAGAAGTATGAAGTGAAAGCCCTTGTAGTGTATATTTCTCTGTGACGGAGAAGTATGAGGTGAAAGCCCTTGTAGTGTATATTTCTCTGTGACGTTGAAGTATGAGGTGAAAGCCCTTGTAGTGTATATTTCTCTGAGTCGGAGAAATATGAGGTGTGAGCCCTTGTCCATCTCTGAGACGGAGATATGGTTCTTTCCACACATGGAAGTAGCCATGGTGGACGTCATGTTGAGAGACTCCATGACGACATCACGTTGAGAGACTCCGTGATGAACCCTTTGTACTTGTGTTTTTCCACACATGGGGGTAGCCATGGTGGACGTCATGTTGAGAGACTCCATGACGACATCACATTGAGAGACTCCGTGATGGCACTTGTGCACATTTTTCTTTCCACATGGGAGTAGCCATGGTGGACGTCATGTTGAGAGACTTCATGATGACATCACGTTGAGAGACTCCGTGATGAACTCTTTTCCACAAATGGGTGTAGTCATTGTGGGTGTCATATTGAGAGACTCCATGACATGGATATTTGGAAAGATACCTCCCTAGCTAAGAGGGAGTGTTGATGTTATAGCGGCAGGAGATATCTTTCTCTCAAAAATTAAATGATAAATAATTAATAAGGCAAGTTGGCCTTAATTACAAATTATGTGCTATATTTTTTATTTCTTAAAGGAGGCCGACCTATATGAAGAGACACCTTGTTTTGTATATATACAAGGTGAACTTGTTTCATCAAATCATCAAGTTCAATTCATTCCAGTTTGTCATTCTTCAGCAGTTTGCCTTCTCTTGCAGCAGATCCATTCTCAAAGAGAAGTGTTACCATTCATGGAGGAGTGTCTCCATTCATTGTATATATTCAGCCTTGTGCAAGGCCTGATTGTAAGCAGTATTCTGCACTTTTATATGATATATATGAGATTATTTGCTGGGTTTTTCTCCCTCAAGTAGGAGGGTTTGCCCAGGGTATCTGCTGTGTTCATTGTTCTATGTGGTGTTGCAATTTCTGCTTTATGTTAAATCTGATCCTACAAATCCAACACCAAGGAATATGGATTGCTGCACCAATCATAAATTGTAGATTTGAAAGGGTATTTCTTAAATTACAAACTGAAAATCAATCAATTCTGCACAATCATGATCGCTGAATAAAATCACTCCACAGAATTTGGGATTTTGTTCTTCAATTCCTAACCTAGAGGGGTTTTGTCCTTGGGTTATTTGAACCATAGTTCAATGCTCCAACAAGGAGTAGAAATTAGAAAATAGAATTGTTCATCAATGCATGCCTCCTCCTTTCTTGGCTTCTCCTAAATAGAATTTCCCTTCAAAAGACATAACTCTTCAAATGACCCTTGATTATTTAGGAGGAATTATTGTTTGAAATAAACTTCAATTATAATAGGCCTTTATTTAATATTTCAACTTTATTATAATTTCATAATATAACTTAAGCCCCCTTTTTTGTGACTATATGACCACCTTATTTGTATGATAGGTGATTGGGTTTGTCTTGGTTTAATTTTTAAGAGGGGACATTACAGTTGCTGCAATTGATGTTTTGAAATTTGCTTCATTTTGGCTCAGCTTTTTCAAAAGGACCAGTCTCAATATGATTTTTTTCTATAACAAATTTTAAGAAAATGATTGACCAGAATTTTGAAGGTAATCAATATGGAAGAATAAATTGCCTTCATACAAAGCCTATGTGTCTTCAATAGCATCATCTGCATGCAATGGATTTCACTCTACTTGGATCACTAAACAGAAGGCATCACAATGAGTAAGATCTGTCAGAGAACAAATGGGTAACTAATTGTGTTAAATTCATAAGTTAGGGTTCAAAGGAGAATCACATTTTTGGGCATACTTTTGTATCTCAATTCTTCTTTGTAGGAATAATATGCTTAGTAAGACAGAATCATAACTAAAAAGAGACTAAGCATAGTGCATACTAATAAACTGAAAGTTACAGTTCAGTCTGATTGTGATCTGTTCTGCATTAAACAATTGTCATGCTATAAATTTGAAGTTGCCAGTTTGGGTTTGGGTTCACTAATATGGCAAATATTTTCCCCTCGTTTCAGTACATCTTGGTTCTCACACTGGGGTCTACCCAGGCTGTGACTGGAGCGGAACCCTAGGAACCTCTCCCTAGACCTGGGCCTGTTCAGGCAAGGTATGGGGGCCTCCAGGAGTGAACCCCGTAACATAGTATAATTTCATCTCTACCTTAATAGTTCCTATTTCATAAAATGAGGCTACTCAAATCTTTAGCAAAGTAAAAATACAAAAACAGTAGGCTATTTAATTATAAACAGACAATTTGATATATAATGAAAATATCAATGTTCATGATTTTTAAAATGAAAATCAATGATTTTCATTCCTACACTCGACTTTTGTAAATTTGTGCTAGGTTGCTCATGCACAGGCTCAACCACTCTTGGTTTAACTTTAAATGATCAATTGTATGCTGTAATAAGAAGTTGGAATAGGTATAATTAACACTAAATAATAGTTGAAGGCCTGGCAAATGATATAGTAGAAATAGACAGCAATTTGTTCAATTTAAGTATTAACTTGTACACCCTTCATTATCTTGGTTGTTTTGCAGGTCAATCTGTTTTTATTGATGCTGAACATGCCTTAGATCAATCGCTTGCAGAAGCTGTAGGCGTAAAGACAAGGAATCTACTTTTTTCTCAGCCTGATTGTGGCGAACAAGCTCTCAACCTAATTGATAAATTCATTCGCAGTGGTTGTGTGGATGTTATTGTGGTAGACAGTGTAACTACAATTCCCTGTCCACATTGTAATTTTTAAATTTTTAAATCTTTTCCTAGAAAATTCTTGTTAAATAGAAAGTTTTCTAGAACTTTTTTATCGTCTATGAGAGCAACTTTACTTTTTAGTTGATGGTACATTTTCCATAATAATTCAAGTAAATTTAAATCTATGACAAAAGGCTGTTTTTGACGAATTTACTATAAGTAGTTGTAGTTTAGAACATAATCTTCTGACTTGTTTTAATACCGTTGACTAGCTTACATGACAGCATGTTCCTATTCAAGTCAGTACAACCACCCAAAAGAGAAGTTGTATTCTATGATTGGATACAACTATGGTTATGGAATATTATGATGGGAAGCCACTGTGCCTTATTGTGGTAGACAGTGTAACTACAATTCCCTGTCCACATTGTAATATTAAAATCTTTTCCTAGAAAATTCTTGTTAAATAGAAAGTTTACTAGAACTTTTTTATCGTCTATGAGAGCAACTTTACTTTTTAGTTGATGGTACATTTTCCATAATAATTCAAATAAATTTAAATCTTTGACAAAAGGCTGTTTTTGACGAATTTACTATAAGTAGTTGTAGTTTAGAACATAATCTTCTGACTTGTTTTAATACCATTGACTAGCTTACATGATAGCATGTTCCTATTCAAGTCAGTACAACCACCCAAAAGAGAAGTTGTATTCTATGATTGGATACAACTATGGTTATGGAATATTATGATGGGAAGCCACTGTGCCTTACTGGAAACACCCATTCAAGGTGCTTTATGATATAATTCTGAAATGAGAGATGCAACGTGGATAAATTTTAATGCAAATAATGGCTGCATAAATTTTGCAGTTGTCTTATGGCAATGCAATACTGTGAGGGAACACCAAATTTAATATTGAACCATTGTGGTTGACCATTTTTTCCTCTTATATTCTTAAGCTTTCATTTTATTTGCTCAAAGATTGCACCTTTGAAGCTTAATAAATTAGTTTCCAAACAATTCTCAAAAAGTTAGGTGGTTTTGGGGTCCTAAAGTTTAGAAATGATATTTATAGATTTCTCAATGAAAACTTTGAGAAGGAGGTTAAATATATTAAATCTAATAGAAATGCTAAAGTTTGAAGCATAGTTCAGGAACTTGGACTTGGCAAAAACTCAACTGGCCTAAAACTTGAATTGGACTCGGGACTACACAAAAACTCGGTGAAATTCCCTAACATTAAAGAACACAAATTTGTAGAACAATGTTAACAAACATGCATATAGCTGAATTTACAGAGGTCTTAAATAGCTTTCAATTACATACCTGTATTAATATTTTACAAGTTTCATCCATCGAAAACATGTCCCCAAACCAATTATTTTTTTCTTTTTAAAAGCCAAAGTAGGGGTCTGGAGGCTGCAGCCCAGAGGGAGGTCAAGGAGGCCAAGCCAAAATTAAGGCCTTTGAGACCAAATAATGAAATATCCTAGGGCAATTTTGTATGCAATTTTTTTCGTTTTTGTAACTTCAAGTGGACAGGCATTATGTCAAACAGTTATCATGCTGCTGTTCTGAATGCACTTCGGATTGTTTCCATCAGAAAGATAAATGTTTTGTGTACAAATTATAGAATATGCATTTATCGTCATAGAACATTTGTTAGAATTGTGAAAAACATGAGACACAGGATCAAACAATGAACAAAGATACCTTCCACGCAAGAGAGCTGCAAACAATAAAATGCAATATTCTTCAACAAGAAAAAACTACAGAATGAACCTCAAAAATCTTCAAAGAAAACAAGAGTCCTCAAAGGTTGAGAGTTCTATCAAAGGCATCCAAGGTATGATAATACAATGAGGGTAGAGTGCTATATAAGAGCAACCCTAAATGATAAAGGGATTGGATCATGACAAGTGTCAACATCTCATGCAATGAGACAAAATGATCTAATAATAGCTCTTTAGTTAACATAGAAAATCTCTCCTAAGTTTAGCTTAAGTGCATGAGTATAAATTAGACTAATAATTAATAAATTATTAGCTAATGCATGATTACTCTAACACCCCTCCTTAAGATGAACTTAGGGAGTAGCTAAAAACCCTAAAAAAGAGAATGCATGATTGGTCCCAGCAAACAAGGCTTGGTGAGGTACTCATGTACAAACAAAAGATCTCTCACAACTGGAGAAAAGGAAAAAAACCTCATGGGAAAAACTCTTCTCCAAAAGAGAGAAAGGCGAATGAAGGACAAAAAAATCCTCAAATCAAGGTGAAAGAACATATAGAACAATGTCCCCAAAAAGAGAAGAACATTTAGAACATCACTGAAGCACAAAGAAACTGTAGACAACTGTCAAAAGATGACTGATATAGTGCTGAAATGAATAACCTCCAGAAACAGGAATGCAAGAGTGTCCATATGGTAAATGCTCCATTTCCACGAAATGTAAGGGTAACCAGCCGTTGATGTACATTGCATCCGCCTAGTACATAGGAACAAGAACTAGATACATAGTTCACTCAAAAAATGAAACAAGGAAGCACTAGCACCAACAATAGAACTAACAGCCCCCCCCCCACACACAATGTTGAAAAGGGAGAGCCAAGGAAGGTACACTGAAATAGTGTGAAACCAAGAAGTGCATGTAGGAGAAACAACCTGCAAATAAAAGGGTGTGCAAACTAAGGCACATGCATGAGGCAAGAATCACTAGGATTCATTGCTATTGTGGAAGGAATACTCATTTGACAAAGGTGTGATGGCAAACCAAAGACAAACATCAATCCCCCCATGGCTCTTTATATCATAGTGTGAGTACAAAAGGCACAAGAAGATGTGCAAAATCCCCAAAAAAACATACACTAGAATGACACTTTATCTTAGTGTGTCTACAAAAGAGAATGTGCATGAAAAAAAAGTCTACAATGCCTAAATAGGATAGAATACTAGAAATACATATAAAACAGAAAAAAATGAGTCATCCCACTCAAATTAAAAGTTTCCAGGAGCTAAGATGTCCAAGTAATTCACGAGAATGTGAAAACACAAAAAATTTGAATAAAATGTACCTGGAGAGAAATCTGAAAAAAGTCCATGGATGGATGTGAAGAGTTTTGAAAGACCACCCCAATGTTGTTAGAATCACGAAAAATGGAGAATAAGGTCAAAAGTTATGAGCTCGGGACTGAAAACAACACCTATGACTTCAATAGACTGTAGAATGCACCAACAAAAAAAAGAAAGTGATGAGATCCACACCATTGGAAAGTTGGCGGAACTAGCTTTCTAACAATATCTCGTTCGTCCAATTTTGATATCGTATGCCCAAGTTATGGCCAAGAGAAAAAACTGCAACCTTAGAGCCAAAGAGGGGTCTCGGGTGTTGGCCCCACAATTACCGTTGCACCAAAAGATCGACATGTTAATGCCCGATACAACTGCTAGAGTTAACGGATCCATGAGAGGCGGTTAGTCCATGTCACGAATCTTGAGGGGAGCACTGACCATCTGCCAACAAACTCCCCCTCAGTGTTACTCAAGGGGATTCGAACCTGACACCTTTGGCTTTGATACCAATTGTTGGCCCCACAGTTGTCGTTGCACTAAAACATTGACTTGTTAATGCCCGATACAACTGCCAGAGTTAATGGATCCACGGGAGGAGGTTAGTCAATGTCACGAATCCCGAGGGGAGCATTGACCATCTGCCAACATCGGGTGCCTCGCCTGTTGACCGCACCACTTATGTCAGCATGATGTCATGTTGATGTTAGTGGAATATTCCGTTTTGTCAGAAAAAAATTTGACCCCCTACCAAAAAATAGGTGACGAAATATTCTTTGTTCCATGTTGGAATATTTTGTGATAGTGTCGGAATATGCTGTTGAAGATTCCCTTGAAAAATGCTGCTGGGAAAAGTTCAATTGGTGGAATATAGGTTGGGAATGCCAAAAGGTTCTAGCGACAATGGGTAGAAGGGTTGCCGAAAAAACCCTGTTGATGGCCAAGGGTGAAAAGTACGTTGCTGGGTGGCAGAAGTTGTCACCGGTCCATATAAAAGCCATCGGTGGTCGGCCTTAAAGCCATTGTGCCGGTAGGCATGTGGCCAACAAGAGTACGGGGCCGCAAGGGTCAGGTACTGTTGGTGTGTGTTTTGAATACGCCACCATACACAGAATAAAATGCCCAAGGACACTTTATCCTCTCTTGAAAAGTAATTGCAAATACCTAGAAGATAATACAATGACTCCAATGTTTCTTTTGGCCAGGTTATGACATATGGACAAGGTCAGTGGGCGTTGTGATTTGCTGGTAATCACAAGGGGGACTTACGTAAAATTCATTTCGCGAGTTGAGGACTTAGGCGGTTTTATCGTTGAAGCTCTTTCGATGGGTATTTCAGATATTCTAAAAAAAAGGGCAAAAGGATAAGGGTTTAGAGATCTAAACTACGCCTAAGAATTCAAGAGACAACAGCGATTAGACAAAATGGGTAACCACACTTCGTTTCGCCTCCTTCGGACAACTACGCGAAGCGGGTGCAATCTTCAACGGAGGTGATAATGGTTTTCATGTTCGAATTGATAATCAAGACAAACAGAAGTTAAGCATCCACGATTTAATGGCTCAGACTAACTTTACACGTCGAGTGCAAATCATCCACTCGACAAAAGTATGAGCAAAATTTTATCCGGCCACTGCGATCAAATCTATCATTCATCTAACCAACATGTAATGAAATGCTATTCTAATTCTACTCTAAGTGTTGAAGGAGAAATATTAAACCTTGCATACTACTTGAAAATAAAAGTTGTTCTTAGCAAATCATGCACAAGAGCTTTTATAAACGGAAATAGTTTCGTCGCAACAATTTTTTTATTACTCACTTCACACATTACAAATGAGGGTCCAAGAGTTTATATAGAGTTCCATAAATTGAATAAATGGCTCAGATTAAACATGAGCCGACGGTCAAGATCTAACAAACGAAACCCTAATTAGGGTTTCCCAAAATGACTTCAGTTAACTGGCAATGAACAGCAATGAGTTGGCATTAGGAGCTATTTTCAAGGGACTACATCCTGATCCTCTCGAGCCACCATGTATTCACCGAATCTGGACACGATCAAGGCAACCTCATCCATGGTAACCTGTGGAAGCATGCCGATTCTAAATTCCAGCCCATCCATGCTCTCAGCGCATCTGGCGAAGGTCTCCTCCCACTCTGGTTCAGTCTTTTCAAAGGACTCTCGGATACTCAGGAAGTTTGCCAATTTGGCCCAGTCCTGCCTCAAGATGGGTCCAGTGATGTCAAAGATATTTTCCTGGACACTTTCCTTCAAAACTTCCAACTGCAGGTCATTCTCTCGCAGAGCCTCTTTATCCAGGATATCGGCAATTATGTGGAGGATTTTGACCTGAACTTCCTTGACCTGTTCCTCCAATCTGATGCCGTCAACCTTTACCCTCTCCAAGACTTCACCTCGTGCTGTCAAGGCCCAATACCAAGTGTGGAAGTCATAGGCTGCTCCCGCTGCGATGACGCCTCCCTCTATCAATTCTTGCTTAGGAACTCCTTTCAGAATCCTAAGGCAAGGGATTATCTTATCCTGCGTGTCCGGAAGGCTGTCCCATACTTCTGCCAAGGAGGCTAGCCTAGAAAGTAAGGCAGTGGCCTGACCATAAACCAAAGTTAATCTTTCTATGAATGTCTCAGCTTCAATCCCCTTGGCTGCTATCCATTCTTTGGCCTCCTGAACCGTGAGCCTGTTTTCTTCTATCTCTTTAACGGCCTCTTGTGAAGAGTTGGGAAGTAGAGGAGCCGCCGTAATATCCTGATCAAGTGGCTTGATCAAGTGCTGGATGTACTCTCTTAAGCGCTCAATTTCCAATTGGCACTCCTTTCTTTTGGCTACCTCCTTCGCCAACCTTGATTTGATGGCAGACACAGAATTATCCAAATCTTCCATTTCTTGGCCCTTAGTGGTTGGACCCAAGTCAATGGTTGTGATGGCGTAATCCTGCGGAGCCATATCCTCCTGCGGCTTGTCCGCTGTAGGCACGACAATCTGTACTGTCCTATTGCAGGCCTCGTCTCTCTGTATGCTGGAGAATTTCTTCGTCGGCTTTTTAGCCACGGTTTGAGACAGTCTGGCCAAAAAGTCTGCCGTATCATCTTCTTCTAGTTCATCTGCCGGCACTTGTACCTTTAGCCTTTCCTTCAGCCAATCCGGGATCGTAAGCTGCTCAACACCGTCTTCCTCCGGCACACCTTCTTTGTCAGGAACATCCACAATTCCCCTAAGGGCTGAAATCATCCCTTCCTGGAAATCCTCATCTTGGGCGCCCACATCGTCGTCATCTGACTCCAATATTTCGGTGCCCGTGGGAGAAGGCGGCGCATCGTCATCTGGATGAGGCTCTATGTTGTCTTCAGGAACCGGAGAAGGATCCCTCATGTCTGCCAGTGAAGCATCGGCAGTAGCTAATATCTCCTCAATATTCCTAGAGGCGGCCGACTGAGAAGGCCTTATCCTGGCCTGCTTCTGGACTGGCTCCTTTCCTTCAGCTATTTCTTTTCTCTTCCTAGAAGTGGTGGTCTCCATCACTTGTACGTCCTGGGATGCACCCACGTTGGAAGAATAAGACTCTGCCTCGCTTAGCATGTCATAGGTCAGGGTTATCTTTTGGCGCCTTAATTCTTGAACTTGTTGATCAACCCACCACTGAGTGAACTTGATGACAGGCCTCATCAAGATGTTCAAGTCAGCATGCTCTGCTTCTGACCACCGGACAGCCGGCAAAGCCGAACTCCCATCAAAGCATGGCTGCGTCTGATTTTCGTCCTCCTCTAACTGATCTGGCACGTGACAAAATTCTGTTGCCCTGATCAAGCTAAGCGGCAATCTGGACCACATCTTCCGTTTGACCTCAAATTCATCCGCAGCATTCGCCCAAAAGTCCTCCAGTTCGACCCTATGCTTGTATCTCTTTCCATCCACCATTTTGATGTGGTGATGGGGGTCGTAGTGATTTCTGGCCGGATATGGGGAAAAAGGGTAATGCTGTATCTCGATTCTGGCACTGTCAGTTGCCTGTGATGATGGGCAAGACTCCAGCATGTTCCCTATAAAGAAGGGAAAAGTTACTGCCGCCTTTTGCTTCACCCTTTGAAGACCTTGGAACTCTTCTAACTGCCTCAGCACTTCGAACAAGACCATCTTATTTGTGGGGAAGATGGGCAGACGGTACGGGCTCCCGGTGAATCCCTGGATTCTGATGTACGTAAATCGGGGATACTGGATAAACCATGACCCATATTTACCAATCAGCTTCTTGGCCTCAGGAGTCAGCCGTTGATGCGTCCCTCCCTGAAGTATTCTAGTGATATACATGAGGAAAGCGTCATGAGCCCGTTGAAAGTGCGCCTTTTCCTTCAACTGCAATTGTGGATAGCAGTCATATGCCTTCAGCTCATTTGACCCACCGACGACCGTGCCCTTGCATATCAAGCCTGCATACTTGTAAGTTCTAGCCAACATATAGATGACATAAGAACTCATATAAAACGTTTTGGTTTTCTCTAGGTTGATAAGCTGGTGGTGAAGATTGTTGCTTATCATTCTCGCTCGGTTGAACATCTTGACACCTTCTGTGAGGTCCTCAATGAAGTAATACATCCACGACTCGAAGGGTGCTCCTGAGGGGTTGCCTGCCACTCTGTTCAGCAAGATAATAATATCTCCATAGTCTTCCTTGAAGTCCGTGCGCAACAACTTCTTGGGCATCTTCTTGACCGACGGTCTAGGCTTATCCAGCCACGACTTGTTAATGTTGGCGGCACAAAGGCCAGGGCTTTCATCATATAACTTCTGAGCATCTTCCTTGGTCTTGTAGACAGTTTTAGGATATGCCGGAATGCCGAAGGCCTCCTGAATGGCCAACTCTGTCAGATGTGCCAACACTCTCCCATCGGGTGCCACAATCCGCCTCAACTCAGCATCATAGTGAAGTGCGCACTCCATCATAAGTTCAGCACAGCCAAGCGCAGGTGGGAATCCGGCAGCTTGAAATATGCTGTTTCTCACCATCCTTCTAGCGGCAGGCGTTGGCAAAGGTCCGTTATGCCCATATATTCTCTTCTTAAATTCTTCAAGGTCAATGTGGCCAAGGTCAGTGTCCGAGACATCTTTCCACTTTGACTTTATTTTGGTTTCCGGCTGAGATCCTTTTCTTGCAAACTTCATCTGTGCCTGCCTAGATGTTTCCCTTTGATCGATCGTCAACTTGCAAGCACAAAATTCTTAACATTAATACAAGATCATTTAAAATTAACTTGTTCCGGGGTGTAGCTTGGATAAAAATCGCACTTTCAGCCTATTGAATTAAAATTTCTGTCAAAAAGCAAGCTGAAAGTAATTAAATTCGCCTATCAATGAATGAAATTCGTGCCGGAAACGATGTAGAAGATAGAAACACAGTGCAAACACATTGTCGTTTAACTTCCAAACCTCGAAGATCGTGTTCTGGCTGCGAATGAATTTAAAAATTCAAAAATCTGCCAGAAGAGGTGCGCCAATATGCTGAAAGTGTGATTTCAGCAAAGAAATAAATTACTTCTCTCAAAAAAAATCACACCTGTCAACAAGAAAATGCTACCTCGATTCTCACAACAGTGTTATTCTTATAAATTTCTCCTCTACGAATGATTTCCTGAAGATTCGAGAGAGATAGCTACTTCTCAGCCGGAATTGTGAAGAAATGAGTTGCTGAAACTCATTTTATGGCTGAGAAGTGTGATTTTCTTGAAGGCATTGTTTTCTTTCCTTTGATTTTCTTCCAATTTTTAGAAACGCTTTCTTCTCAGATTGGCAAACTTCTAATTTCACTTTTAGTTATCGAGGCAAGTTTCCGATTTTCACCTTTGTGCCATCTCTGCTTGAGATTTTCGAATTTTCTCAAAAATTGCCTAAGTGTTGGAAAAGATATTAAATTAATCGTTTAAGATTAATTTTTCAATGTATTTTAAATCTTCGAATCATGGCAAAGTTAAATTTATCTAAGGCAGAATAGTTTAATCTTCCAAATAATCTCCGGTTTTTGAATTTTTAATTAAAATTCCCTAAGTGTCAGGGAAACAATTAAAAATATTAAAATATTAAACTCCAACCCGTTTAACCTGGATACATGGCTAAGTTCGTTCGTCTGAGGAAAAATATCTCTTTTCGAATTGTTTGCCTAGCCAAAATGTGCTCAATAGCTTATCTGCAAAATTTCAACTTTCTAGGCGGAGTTCTGACCTTCCTGGACATTTTTATTTAGCCAAACGATTCATCTTCTGGGTTGGGCGAACTTGGAGATCTCTGCCACTTTGCCATTTTTTTACCACTGCCTTAGAAATTTTCCAAGCTGAGAGGGGTGGACTCAATGCTTGCTCTGCCAAACACTCTTCATTTTGTGCCAAAGAATTTCATTCCGTTGTGCTGAGGCGTGATTTTTATGCCGTCCCAACCTCTTCTCCTTCCAGACATTTCTCCGTTTTTCATGCCTTAGAATAATTTTCCTTTCAAAGTTGGACGAATTTCTTATAATCTCCTGCCTATGGCGTATTTTATTCTTCATTTGTCTTACACTTTCCTTGCCATGGCGAATTTTATTCGTGCCTCGTCCAATGGCAAATTTCATTTGTTTTGATCATTTAATCCAATTTCCAATGAATTCCCTTGTAATTTCACCCCTTTCCAAACATCTTGGAGCGCACCCCTTCATATTTTACCTTTCTCCACACTTCTTGGGGCGGACTTCATGTGCCTCTTGCCATTTTCCTCTAGGCTGGGCGGACTTCACAAGTTTCATGCCATCTTTCTCTAGGGGCGGACTTTGAACCTTTCATGCCATGGCGGACTTTAGCTTCTCCATGCCACTTTCCATATGGCGGACTTCATCATGCCTTAGCCACTTCCTATCTTGCTGGGCGGACTTGGAGACCCTCATGCCATTTGACTTTCTTGGGCGGACTTTGACCTTCTTGTGCCAAAGGCGGACTTGCCTTGTCTTGTGCCATCCATCTCTCTCTAAACATCTTGGGCGGACTTTTGCTTCCTCATGCCAAGGGCGGACTTGGCATCTCTCCTGCCAGCGGCGGACTTGGCAATCTTCATGCCATGGCGGACTTTGAGGTTTCCATGCCATCTTCTTTCTTGATGGCGCCATTCTCAGACTTAAGCATTTTCCCAAAATTTTCACCATTTTTCAAACCTTTTTCACTTTACCTTGATTTTCTTGATTTCTGGAGACATGTTGATTTTCTGCTCTGTAGGATCCAAAAATAGAAACTTTTTCCAAAAATAGAAACTTTCCAAAAATAGAAAAAGCAAAAAGCATCCCTAAAAAATAGGGACCCCAGAATGGCCTAAAAGTGCCAAAAATCAAAAAAGCAAAAAGCAAAAAAGCAGAATCCCTAAAAAATAGGAAGTGTTAGAAAAGACCAAAAGCAATGGCGATCTTTGTCTACCGGGTCTTCTAAGCACTTCCATGACGTTAAGACACACAAACGGGTTCGAAATCTCAACTTAGCCGGACTGTCTTTCAAAATTTACCCAAATTAAAGACTCTAAACTGGCGATTCAAAGGGCGACATCAAAACTTGGGGGTCCCCATTTGCAATGGGGCGATGTGTGAAATAGGTCACAACAGGTACCCAGCAGGTACCCACAAATAAAAACACCCCTACAATATTTGGAACTTGCTTTTTTATTAAAAATATTTATGGGAAATAAAACATAAATTTATTAATAAACCCTACTTTTTATTTTATTTTTTATTTTCGTGCACAAGTGGCCGTACAGGGGTCGTGGAAGCTCCTGACAGCCAAATAGGGCAAATATATAGTCAAAATTCGTCGAACTGGCCTCTTTAATCGAACAGTGAGGTCCTTTTCGGCTCAAAATTCCTCGAAATCACAGCTATCCTCCGGATTTGGAAAAAAAAATTGCTTCAAATACTTGTAGATCTGGTTTAGAAGTCCAAATCAGGCCAAACAAAAGGCAAAATTGACTTTCTTGACAGTTCTGAATCCAATGGAAGACTCTATTTTGGTACCAGATGCACCAAAATTTTGCCCACCTCCAAAAATTGCAAAAAAAGCAAAGGGGATTCTAGATCTGAAGCCTGCAACCCTTGTTGAAGAAAAACCTCATAAATTGAGAAGGTGTTCGCTGAATCTACGCTTTGATACCATGTTAGAATTGTGAAAAACACAAGACGTAGGATCAAACAATGAACAAAGACACCTTCCACACAAGAGAGCCACAAACAATAATATGTAATATTCTTAAGCTAGAAAAGGCTATAGAATGAACCTCAAGAATCTTCAAGGAAAACAAGAGTCCTTAAAGGTTGAGAGTTCTATCGAAGGCATCAAAGGCATCCAAGGTATGATAATACAATGAGGGTTGAGTGCTATATAGGAGCAACCCTAAATGATAAAGGGATTAGATCATGACAAGTGTCAACATCTCATGCAGTGAGATAGAATGATCTAATAATAGCTCTCTAGTTAACATAGAAAATCACTCCAAGTTCAGCTTAAGTGCATGAGAATAAATTAGACTAATAATTAATTATTAGCTAATGCATGATTACTCTAACGACATTCATAGCAATATACATTTTTAAGCATGATTCACAATATCAGAATATATTTTATATTATGTTTTCCAGTTGGTACAAATTTTCAACTCAGAAGATATGCATTTATCATTTTCCAGTTACAATGAAATAATAAATTATTGCTCTAACCTCACCAATGGAGGTTCCCTTCCTGCCTGGCGTCGCTCCAGCTACCAGCAGTAGCTTGATCCACTTCAAATGATGGTAAGCAATCCTCATAGGATTCGTGACAGTCTCTATTCTTGCTTTGGCTGTTCCAAGTAGTGTGTCCTACTTGGAGGAAGCAATGCTGAATCATCTTAGAATCCTCTACTCCCACGTCACCTCACTGGTAGTCAAACATTATCATTCACACCCTTATTAGAGTGGCAGCTACTCCCTATTACATGTCACAACTTTCCTCATGCTCGGCGGCATCTTTAAATGCCACGGCTACAAAATAAAATACGATACTTCAAAGATGACCACAACTAATACTCTCTGAGACAATATTCTTCCAATCTTATTTATTCGCTGCTTTACAACTTGAAGTGAGTGAGGAAATAAGATTTAGAAACTCCAACCATCGATTTACAGAGCAGGCCTTATGCTTACCGTTATCAGTCACTAGCATAAAAACATTAACCAAGGTAATCTGTATTATGTTATATTTGATGTCAAGATGGAGAGTATGTCTTTAAGTGCAGCCCGATACTTAGATATGTATGAAGTCTTCCAACAGACATAGCTAATTCCCGACTTCCTTTATATGTCTTTGACTGAATCCGACTCCCAATTTTCCATATGCACCAATGAATGTGGTCTTCTTCAGGTCACAACTTTCCATGGTTTATTACTTATAACAATGTTGACTAGTCACTTGTGATATTTGCATAAGTAAGCCACCTGCGATACTTGTCTCTTGTCTACATAAGCTCACTCGTCCAAAAAATTGTCTAAAGGGAAAACCACCTCTATAAATATAGGAATTTAGTGTCCAGTTATAATATTGATACCATTTGTCTTCCTTTGCAAATGTTCCCCAAACCGTACGACTATCCAAAGGATGTAGAAGCAGTATGACTAAAATAATATAAGAAGAACAGAAAAGTTTACAAACTGACCTGCCCTTGTCTTTAGACTGTATCACTCAAATATTAGATAATCACCTTTTTACCCATCCAACAATAATCTTGAATTTTGTCTTTGCAAGAGACTTCACAAAGTTCTTCATTTGAAGTTTGATCGTGAATTATGAAATGAATCCACCCCAAAAGATGAATTGGGTTTTCGTCCAACCCACCAGCTCAAGGGTTTTGTCCTTGAGTTTTTAGCTCCAAAATTCAGACAAATAAAATTAACCACATAGTCCCCGAATGAGCTTCCCAATTCACTTTATGCATTCTTCCATAACTCCTGCCCCATTTTCTTGAAAACTAATATTTACTTCATATTCACCCCTTATTTTGCCAAAAAGTGACTTTATTAAAATATTTAACTTTTCCGGTTATAAGTCACTTTTACATGATAATTAAAATAATTAAATTAGTTCGCCTTTTACTCAAGGTTGCCAGGAGATAATTAAATTAGTCATTTTCTTGAAAACTAATATTTACTTCATATTCACCCCTTATTTTGCCAAAAAGTGACTTTATTAAAATATTTAACTTTTCCGGTTATAAGTCACTTTTACATAATAATTAAAATAATTAAATTAGTTCGCCTTTTACTCAAGGTTGCTAGGAGATTGATATTGGTACTGGTATGGGAGACTGCACCAGTACCGGTACAACTTTTTTGAAAATAGGAGATGGGAGTACTTGGAGACACCATCTTTTTTAATATAAATAAAAAAATAAAATAATAAATTAATAATTTATAGAATATATCATGACATTGAACTTTCAAAACAAGAGCAGTAGTAAAGTTTAACAATGAACATTAACTTTAAAGTTTAAATACACAAATGTCATTGTGTCAAAGAGTGACAAAACTTCATGTTTTCACGTTATAAATTTTTATGCTTTTAAGTTTCACGGGAGACGCCAAATTTTCCATCCGGGGACATCAAGAGAGTCGAGAGACGGCACACCAAGTTTTCGAGTTGTTGGAGGCGTTTCTGGGGACGTCTCTGGTACTAGAGACACATACTAGTCCTTGAGATGCGTCTCAGGGGGCAGGAGATGTGTCTCTCGGCAACATTGCTTTTGCTTTATGCTTTTTCGACAACTTAATTTAATTATTTAATTATTAAAATATTTCCTACACCAACAATTGAAATTGCGGAAAATACAAAACCCTGAACAAAAATGCAATTGACAAAAAGTAAGAAACAAAATGCAATTGATGAAAAATAATTTAATTATTAAAATATATCTCGCACCAACAACTGAAACTGCGGAAAATACAAAACCCTGAACAAAAATGCAATTGATGAAAAGTAAGAATTCAAATGCAATTGATGAAAAATAATGTGGGGAATAGTTAATAGGAATGAGAAACCACCTACAAATGCAAATAAAGCCAAAACCATTACTGGTCTTCATCCAAGGAAATTTAGGATAATTTGAATAAATTGTTTGGAGCAAAAGCGATTAATGCCAAATTATCTTTAAAGCTTCAACTGTTTGGATTCATGATGGCTGATGTAGTCACTATGCCTAGCCACATAAACAATTTGCGATCTCTCCTTCAACAACTAGTAGGAAAGATTTTTGTGGGTTAGTGTGGGGTTCGACAGAAAAGGTGATATGGCTAGCCCACATCTGCATACTGAGCCTATTTCATGTGAAGCCCTTAAGCAGATGTGGACCTGTGGGAGCTGTTTGACAAGGGGGGCTATACCCCTATTTTGTTGGCAATGAAAGGATATAATGATAAGTTAACCTTTAAATTTGTCAACTCTTGGTTGCAAGGTGAGGTCATCATTGGTGGAGTGTGCTTCAAAGTTATAGACTTTTTGATAGCAAAAGCTATTAGACTAACCTGTGATGGGTTAAGGGTGGAAAAGAGAAGCAAAGGCAAGTATAAAAGGTTCATAAATGCCTTTTTTGTTGGCGGGGAGAAACCAAAAACATTCCAAAACGGGTATAGCAAAGAGAAGTTGTCGGCTCCATAGGCCTTGGTAAGTCTCCATGTCAACTCCACGTCATGAAATACTTTACACTTGAGGGTAGGTTTAAGACTGTACATGGATATCATTTCCCTATTCTAAATCACATTAGACATTGAAGGAAAATTAATCTGCCTTTCTATCTGCTGTCGTCTTTGGCAAATTGCATTATCGAAGGTGCCTATCCCCCCTTGCACTAGGGCCTCATAATGGCTTTGTATAAACATTGTCTCTATGACTCCAATACCTAACCCCTCTACTAAGAGTAATGTGAAAATCAAACTCCTTGAAAACAAAAAATCTACCTTCTCATCGGACAACAAAAACAAGGGTAACCCTAACAATGCGGGTAAATTTTGTCAAACAAAGAGGCTAATGTGTACACAGTGGCAAATACTCCCTCTCCCTTGCAAGAGCTGCTTCTGGTGACCTCGCTCGGAAAAAGAAAGGTCTTGTACTTGGATTAGAGGGAAGCTAAACTTGATTAAGACAAGAAAAAAATCAAATGCTCGAAAAACCCTCATATCTCTGAGGCTGGGGGGATGATAGATATCTTTGATGCGGAGGGTGATGAAAAAGTCAAAGATGGGTGATTCAGAGTGGCTCCAATGTGTCGGGTGGTCAAAGATTTGCTAAGTTGGCTCAAGCCTCGATAGCTAATATCTCAAAAGATACTAAGGGTAAAAGAATTATAGCTGACACCGATGAGGTCGACAACGATGATGAGGAATGTCTTCCTCAAAAAGATGAAGAATGGGATGAGGATGTGTAAATGTAATCAAATCTTTCACAAATAGGATCCTAAAACCTAAGAATAAACTAAGGTCTGAAATTCTGTGTAAGACAATTCTAAGTCAAAATGCGATTTCCAGATTTCTTCTCTAAATGCGATTTCCAGATTTCTCTTTAAATGCGAATGTACTGAATGCAGAACATTAATTGATTTCGATGTTTGCATATCAATGGGGAGCCACCATAAGTATGATGGAGACCCGCCTCTAAGAGGCACATCTCAAGAGAGGACGTGTCTCCACAAGTGGAGACCCGTCCGCTCAAGAGACGTGTCTCTTTGAGCACGCGGGTCTCTTCACTCTCAATGACAATTAGTTAGTGTCTAAACACACACAAGCCAAGGTGGCGGATATGTATAGAATTCCAATTTTATTCAAATACAGAATTTTGACATCATTTAATATATATCGAATTTTATCAATGCTTATAAATTCGATTTCACTTATTTTCCTAATTTGATTATTCTGAAGAATAGCCTAGATCTTAACTGACCGAAGCTACCATTCATCAACAGGATGCTTCTCAGAATGACTCTGAGGAGGAAGCAAAGAGGATTATGAAGTAGAGGAGGACAAAAATGAAAAAGGAAGAAGATATGGATGAGGACAATGAGCAAGAAGATGTTGAGGAAATAGAGGTGTTGGAGATAGAAACTATGGCTCCCCCCTCTCTAGGGCTTGAGGAAGAGAAGGACAGGGATGAGGAAAGGATGTCTCCGTCAGCTGTGAAGAAGGATTCTAAGCGAAAGGAAAATGTTGAACTGACTACATTTCGGATCAAAGTGCAGGAGTTGGAAAAGAAAGTTGAAACTAACATCAACTAGGAGAAGTTAAAATGAATGGAAAATTCCCTTTCTAAAATCATAAAGTTAACTAAAGGCATTATGAAAAAGGCAGTTAGGGGAATGGTTTTAGGGCAGTCCAAAATAAACAAAGAAAGAAATAGGCCAATGGAAAAGACTATCAGAGTGAGGAGGATAAGAATGAAAAGGAGCTGCTGAACGAGGACAAGGAGGCTTGGGAGGAGTCTCTGAACTCCCTAATTGCTGATTGGAGTTTGATCTGTTAGTCTGGTTTTGGTGTCTTGTTGTTTGTTTGTTGTTTCTGGATTTTTGCATTGCTGTTTTGTTGGGCTTGCATGTCCTTTTACTGTTATAATGTTTAAGCTGTTGTTGTATTGAACTTATGGGATCAGGGCCCTTTCCCTGCTAATCTAATAAAAAACAACTAGTAGAAGTCAAGGCTATGGTAGATGACTAGGATGCCAAAGCCATCTTGTTAAACAGTTTGACTTCTAAATTTAGGAATGTCATTTTACTTAGCAACTATGTTCTAAAACTCCTAAAGATGTGATTTGAGCTCTCTTAGCTGAAGAAAGAGAACAAGTGTAGGAGATACAAAAGATGATCCTCAACTTGACGTGGCATTATACTTGAGAAATAATCATAGGAGATCAAATAAAGACAAAAAGTGAGGCTGAATGTTACTATTGTGAGAAAATAGGCTACATAGTCGGGAACTAGCCAATGATGTTCTCAATAGAAAGCTTAAAGAAAACCAAATGAAGCTAATATAGCCATTGTTGAAGATCCTTTGGATGCTGGTAGTGGTGAAGAATTGCTGATGAATACATATTTTAAGAAGCCCACACTTTGAAAAAAGGAATATATATATACTATAGATGACGCTTGGCATAAATGGTTGCCTAGTTAGTTCAAGACTTTGCAGATCTTGGAAATTTTATCTTCATGAGGTTAATGAGACAACTTGATGGAGCATTGAGGCTGTAGCTCAACATGGATGGTTGTCTGATAATTTGGGAGTTCGGGGAGGTGTAATCTAGGAACTTGGGAATTCAGCTTTAGAGCTACTCCTTTATGAGGGTTATGAGGCAACTTGATGGAGATTTACTTGGTCCAAGAACTTTTTTCAATAAAAACCTTCTGAAGAATATATGGTTGAGTTTTTTAGTTCTCAGTCATTGTGTTAGTATGTTTTGTTTAGTACAGTAAGCCTTAAGAGGTGGTGTTATAATGTAAGGCTTACCTTTGTAATAAGGTCACTGTAATTACTTAGTGGTGTGTTATTGTTACTATTTTTAGTGTTTAAAATCCTGGACAAGCGTGACATTTATTTATTATCGGTTACATCTCCCAAACTCTATATAAGGAGATGAACCTCATTGTAATGCTCAATTAAATATCTAATTATTGTATTGTGTTATTAGTCTTTTTATCAACGATAACCAGTGGAGGTACTAGCAAAACTTATCTAACTAGTATATGTATGTGTATCTATACTTACTAATGACTAGCAAATAACAATCTAATGTGTACACTTGTACAAACCTCAGTTCTTTCTATTACCATTTCGGTTCCCATATTTGTACAGTATTTACAAATGTAAACGGAACTCTGGCTAAGCCTCAATGCAGACTATAAGAAAGCTGACGAACAGCATAAGCATGGATTGCAAAATGATGAAAGGGAGAATAATATTCTGGCATGTGTTGGTATTGTTTGAAAATCTTACATGGTCCCAGTAAATTTGTGCAATTCTTTTACTGCCAGTTTATCCTAAGTATGATAGCTTATTTCATTTCTTCATAAGGGCACAATGCATTTATTCTTAATAGAATTTATTGAGTATACACTGCTTTGTTATTTGGAGTTTTGCATAAAACATGTCTAAATTTAAATATTTTGGTCACAGGTAGCAGCACTTGTGCCTCAGAGGGAACTAGATGGTAAAATGGGTGATGATGATCACATGGCATCACAGGCAATATTGATGACTCGAGCCTTGCGTCAATTGGCTTCACCTTTATCTCTTTCCCAAACTGTTCTAATTTTTCTTAATCAGGCAAGAGAGACATTCAGAGTGTTTTACTGAGATAGTATTTTCTTTTGTTGGATCGAATAGATCATTAGCAAACTATATAATGTGCCATGAAATTCCAAAGCATCTGTTGTTGATTAAACATATAAAATTTATTTCAATATTTTGATTCTATTCTTACAGGTAAGAATAAGATTCACTCCATTTGGAGGAACTGAAACTACTTCTGGTGGCAATGCTCTGAAATTCCATGCATCAGTCCGCTTAAATATTCGAAGAACTGGGTTGCTAAGAAAAGGAGACAAGGTACTCATTATTTTTTTCCCATTAACAGATAAATGCACACAGATTTTTTCCTGCTTTCTAATTTCATAAACACATTTCTCAATCTCACAGCTTAATACAATAAATGGGAAAAATCCAGGCAACTAAGCATGTACACATTTTTCTTTGATATGCAAAGATTTGTTTCTTGATATTTAAATAGCAAGCAGCTATTTAGGCACTTTGTGTAAGAGAATTATAGCTGTTATTAAACCTTCCTCATGTTTCTAATCTGAGAACGTGCTTAAATTGTTTTTTTAAGAAGTGCCAATGTGTGGTTAAGCAAATTAATGTTAATGGTTGTGAATTGGCTATCTTGTAGAGATAGTCCCTATCTTTTCACCCCTTATCCTCTATATTATGTTCATTATAATTTCTCCTATTCTCGGCGATTTGGAAATTTAGATTCTTTCCTACATTCAATATACAAAATTACAAATATGCTTTTTGTATTTGCCTTTATATCCGTTGGCATATAACAGGATGGAACATCCATGTAAATTTATATTTAGAGAGTATAAAGTTGGTTCACATGTTCATACCAAGTGTAACATAGCTTACATGTGTCTGATATATTGTTAACATCGTTTTTGTGCTTTAATGTTTGTATTCTTAAATGTTTATCTTGATTGGTGCTGCTTGAAGTAGGTACATTCGGTTATTAGTTTGTTTTCATTGAACCCAGGTTCTAACTCTCCAGATTTTTAACAAAAGTTATTATAGCTTAATAACAAAAATGATTATGTTTTTCATCTAGGTTCCTTGTTCCCTTAACTCAGTTAACAAAATTTGTTATGTATGCTGCTCCAAAATCCTAATCCTGTCTTTTGCATTTTTTTTATTATTTCTTTCCTAAGATCTTGCTATGTTTCTTCAGTGTTACTATTGGCTGTCTTCTCCCTTATTTCAACTCTCTTTTGTTCTTCTGTCCTCCCAAAATTCTTGAGCAAGTTATGTTTCATTTGGATATATGGTTACTATTGTTTTCATGCTTTAATGTTTGCATTCATAAATGTTAATGTCAATTGGTGCTGCATAAAGTTAGTACTTTTATTAAGATTGTTTTTATTAAACCCAAGTTCTAATGCTCCAGATTTCTAATAAAATTTGTTGCAGCTGAATAACATAAATGTTCTATGTTCTTATTTTTTGAAGTTTCTTGTGTCCTTAACTCTGAACATGATTTGATGCATGTTGCTCCAAAAATTTTATGCTGTCTTTGCATTTTTCGTTATAATTTTCATTCTTAAATCTTGCCATGTTTCTTCAGTTATTACCTATTTACTATTGGCTAGCTTCACCCTCATTTCTACATTCTTCTTGTTCTCATTTCATTCCAAAGGTCTTGAACAATTTATATTTCATTTGTTTCATCCATGCTCCTCTTTTCAAAGCTTTTATTATGCTTGCCAATTCCAAAATCACCTTTACTCTATCACTTATGTTTGGCAGAGATTTCTTGATTGACCTAACTTTTTAGTTGCTGTCACAGATAGTTGGAAGTCAGGTTACAGTTGCAGTTGTTAAGAACAAGCTAGCACCTCCATTGAAAACAGCAGAATTTGAACTTGAGTTTGGCAGGGGCATCTCATCTGAAGGTGAGGCTTTGGATCTAGGATGCAATCATGGACTTGTCACAAAAACAGGGTCCCTTTATAGGGTAAATGGTCAATATTTTAATGGCAAGGAAAATGCCAAAGAATATTTGAGAGAGAATCCACAAGTTTGTCAGGAATTGAGATCAAAACTCAAAGAGAAGTTGTTTGGGGATGCAGGCAGAGAATATGGCATTGAAGAGAAAGTGGGGAATATGGGTGGTTCAGAAAACCTTAAACCACTGAATATTGTGTTGGACGAAAACAAAGATGATGAAATAGAATTACAGGGGGTGGCAGATGCTTAGCGACTGAATTACATAAAAGCAACCGTTTTACTTGTTGATTTTCATCAGCTATTGAATTTATGTGAAGATTTCTGAGGAATTTGTGTGCATTGTCACCTAAAAAAGGTAATGGAGAATGCAGAATGATCATGACAAACAACAGATTTTAGACTGAAGTCTACTGATAACCTTTCAAATCCTGTAAGAAGCTCTGAAAATGCTCAAAATGAGTCAGATACAAGAGAAGAGAAGCATGTTCTTTGAGGGCGCTGAAGATACTTGGCAAACAGCACATTGTCTGAGTCTAAGATTACCCGAGCAATGTCTTCTAGGAACACTTGTAATCAGGAGCATTTGGGAAGGCATTTCTCTATCATGATCTGAAGGTACGGTTGAACTGCCTCTCATTTTAAGCAAGCAAAATGGAAGGCATTGAAGAAGAAACATTTCAAGGGATAATAGCCACTATTACAATTTGTTAAAGTAATACTAATCCTCTAAAGCTACCTGCAGTATGCCACCTTTTCTGTAACCATTTATACTATACATGATAATGAATAATGACGTGCCTTCTGTAGAAACATATTGCATCTTTCCAGCACATAGTTTCATAATGTAAAACATATTTAAACATAAGCATTTATTGTGTCTATATGGCATACAAGTCAGATTTGTTAATATTTGCAACTAAATAAGATAGATTCGAGAAATGTCTCTTGGATAGTTGAGACAAAATGTTAGCAATAAATCATCTCACAAGCATTACTTGATGAATATTTCCTTTCATATGCGAATTAAGTATACTTGGTAACTGTGGAATAATTTCTTGCACATGATTCATTAATTTATATTATTATACCACCTTTAATGCCTAGGGTACTTTGATAAAAAATATCTGTAACTAAAATTATTGTAAGTTGTTTTTAGTTTGATTATAACTTTTAGCTGCATAGATATATTTATTTCATATTGAGGGATGTGAAGTAAGCATCATTTGAATCTGATTTTAGATTGGTCGTAATTCTCTAGTCGCTTTGATTCTAGTTGATCACATGATAGTGTACCATGGGGATGTGTTCGCCCAAAATCCCCATGTTTTTGGAACATGTATGCCTTCAGGACATGGGGACTTGGAGGGGATGTCTCTCCACTGACCCACCACCCGCTCTGTTGTCCTAGGGACATTGTTGGGACATCTTTTTTGGGGACTTCCAAGTGGCATCAAGACATCCTTGAGACGTTCAAAGGACTCCCAAGAGTACCTTGAGCATCTTGGGGACACCTAGGTATGTCTTGTGATGCAATCATATAGTTTTTTTATATCATTTTTTTGAAACTCGTGTGCATGCTCAAACTGTAATAGCCTATGGGTCCCATCCAAGCCCTAAACATCTAAAAATTGGCCTTCTAGTCTCATTTTTGTTGGAGAATGCCAAGATATGAGAGCATGAAACAACTTCCACAAGTGAATAAAATATGCACAAAAGTATGTATCAAATATGAAATGAGGAGTATAATACAATGATTGAGCCTTGCATATATAGGCAAGGTTGAGGAGGTGAGAAAGTAAGAGTGAAACTCTGACTACCTCTCCAAAGGTGGGACACTTGTGAGCTCACTTGACAAATGTGTAAGCAAGTGTCAATAGGTGTCTCAAGTCGTGAGGGCACATGTCTCAATGCTAGAAAGGTGATATCCTATCTAGATGGATAAAGACACTATTTACACTAACACCCCCCCTTAAATGCAACTTAGGGAGTAATATATGCACTAATGATGAGTCTTGACTACTAGGCCATGTTAGGTACTCATGTACATGTTGGCATATAGTTGTCATTGATGTCAAAAGGGGAAATAATGGAAGGTAGATTGCTGGCATAATGAAAGAGGATCATAGATGAAATTGAGTTGCTCATGAAAGTGAGGATGTTGGCATTAATGTCAAAGTATCATTGATGTCAAAAGAGTGGAATTGATCATGCAAGGGAGATGTTGTCATTCTGGGAGATCAGTGGTGTGCCTAAATGCTATGAAGCTCAGAAGATGAATGTGAGAGCAATGGACCTGGTTTTGGAAGAGATGGTGCAAAGTGATGAAGACAAAAGCATGTATTAATGTTACAAAGTTGCTTAGATGGTTGCAATATTGTCATGCAATATTTACATGATGATGTAGACGGTTCTTCCAGTTGGTTGAGGTCAAATTTATAGGCAAATTTGATATGTGTCTTTTCAAGAGCATTCTAGTGTTGTGCTTTGGAGGTCCAGAAAGTGAAGGATACGTCCAAATATGAATTATATTCGCCTTCAGGTGTTTTAGGGTTTATCAGTTAAACCTTATAGTTGTTGCAGTCACGGTGATCAGACAAGTTTCTATTTTGTCGGTGACTGGCGTTTGGTGGAAAATGGTTTGTTATTTAAGTCGTTGGGTTCCAAGTTTTTCTAACTTATGTCGTAGGGTTCTAGAGTTTCATAACCTCCCAACTTAGTGACTTAGCGAATGGTGTGATAAGGTGTAAGAAGGGATTTATCGGCGAGAGCGAATGGTATCGGTGAGACTCATCTTGGAGTCTCTTCAACAACTTGATAGCTATGTTGTCGACGAGTTGCGGGTTTTCAGAACTTCATAACCTCCGACAAGAGGTTTTGAGGTCTGGGTCTTTAGCGACTTAGCAAATGGTGCGATAAGCAGTAAGGAAGCACTTTGTGTGGGACCCAACCATAATGACATTGATGACAGTGATGACGATGCAGACATGTGGCATGATGAGATTGAGTGAACGGTAATCCACATCCTTGTGGATTACAATGTAGTGATATGGTGATGCAGTGGACAAGTGACGTCATCAAGGGTTCTCATCGGAGTGACATTGTATCATCAGTAGGACTCTTAAGGTAGTCCCTTTGATGCAACGATGATAAACTTCATCGGGTGGACAAAGCGATATCCCCAGGACTTTGAAGCTAGTCTCTTCGATAGGGCGATGAGAGTGTGATGTTGACTGTGGGACCTAGTAAGGTGGACGTGGTAGTGAGACCCAGTAAGATGAGGATGACGTGTGTTGATGGTATAGTTAGAAAGGAAACGAAAGGATGACACGAGGCAGGAAGCGATAATGGATAGTGACATGTGGTGACACGATGGCATGGGGACCACTTGTCTACAACAACGAATGGTATCGACATGACAACCCCATATCGATGAGAGTGGAGTTGATGTCTCTTTGATAGCTCGATGGCTATCTCATCGGTGTGACATTGGCCTATTGGTAGGAGTCTGGAAGATGTCTCTTCGACAGAGCGATAAAGTGAAAAACTAAGTGGGGCCCAATAAGGTGACTGTGACGAAGGCTAACAGGCGAGGAAGAGTGATTGCTCGATATGCTAATTCGCATCATTGTTGTGAATTACTTGGTAATGACATGGAGGATAGATGACATGTGAGCCCATGCGGATTTCGATGTGAGATCAATCTATCAGAGAGAGAAGTTAGCAAGTCTCTTTGATGTAACGATACATGATAGTCATAAAGTGATTTGTCAATGGATGGACAAGATCACCAACGTCAATTTGAAGAATGCTAATCTGACGGTGGTGATTTAAAGGTGCTTAGACAACTCACATCCTTGTTGTGACTTGTGTGGCAATCGGTAGACCCTATGTATGACATGCAAGCAACAAATTGAAGAGAATGATAGACATCAGTGAGACTGTTGTATGTCTCTTCGACAGAGCGACATGATGAATAACCCTATGATCGACGGTGGAGATCGAGCGACAAAGATATGATGGCGATGAGCGATTGGCATGAGATGATAATCAATGGTTATAGTCTAATTGAAGTTGATTGAACGATTGTGTTTTAAAGGCATGACGATGAACAAAGGATCATAGGATCATGGCGCGAGAGAGAAGATCAATGACCAATATTTGAAATTGAAAGATCTACAACGGTTTGGTTTGTGTGAACAGGGTTACGATTGGTAATCGACATAGAGGAAGGAATTAGTTGGTCCAACTGCTGCAGCGACCAATGTAAATGAAGATTTGATTTTCAAGACGACAACACAAATTGCATAGGTGATTGAGATCAAATCAGATCGAATGGACAACATAATGCATTGAATGCATAATTAGATTCTAGGGTTGATAGAGAGCTAATTTGGGCAAATTCTTTGTAACTAAATTAAATGTTGGGTGGCTCGATGCAAGATATGACAATATTTGGTAAACCCTATCAGATGTCTTTATGATGAGATGGACAGTGGTGTGTGTGGCTCGAGGTAAATGAAGCTTGTTGGTGAAGTTAGTATGTAAAGAAAACCCTAACAGTAAGCTGGAGATGATTTGGACGGTGGAGAGAATCTCGAGGTAGAGATTGCAGGCCAGTGGAGAAAGAAGACAATTAGATATTGTCGAAGTTAGATGTTTGAGTAAGTGTGCACGAATAGAGGGAACACCCTGCAATTGTATGGAGTACTTAATAGAGTTACATCTTGCCGAGTATGTTGCAGAGATAGGTAGAGTGGTGTGATGTAGCAAGTTTGCAAGAAAAAGAGATGTGCAACAGACAATGAATGCATTTGAAAAGTCCTAGACTATAATACCATCTAGGTTCGCATTCAAGAGAGTGTAGATGTGTGACACTGCAGAAAGGGAAAGAGGTGTAGTGTAGCAAGATAGAATAGTGATTGTTCTATGCGCAGAGGAGAGTGCAAAGCCGAGGTGTGTTATTGAAAGTGTAGCTTCAACATCAAAGTGTGAGTTGCAGTAACTGCAACAATGTATTGAATGTAATGATGCATCATAGGTTTTGCAGAACCAAGTCTATGCATATTTGAAATTGTTATCATAGAGGTTGTAGCCTCATTGCAATGAGTTGTAGCTCAGATTAGGGTGTTGTTGCATCTTTGAAGTAGTTACTTCTAAAACTAGGGAGTTGTTGCTTCCTTAGAGTTGTAGCTCCTAAATCAGGGTGTTATTGCATCCTTGAAGTTGTTGCTTGTAAATTAGGTTGTTGCATCCTTGGAGTTGTTGCTTCTAAATTAGGTAGTTGATTGTAATGTCCCCGTTTTTAGCACTACACCTTTCAAGGATTGATGGCCTTTTCCCGATGCGTTGTCGACAGGTCAGAGGCAGAATTAGGGTTTCCGACTGTTTGGTGGGTTCTCTTGAAGATTCAGGGTTCTGCTTGTTGGAATTTGGGTGTTTGGATTGCGGATTCTTTCTGGGGTTTTCAGAGAACTTTGTAGTGGAATGTTTTTCTTGGCATTTTGAGCACCTTCAGGAATTTACTTTAATAAATTCTATTTTTAGCAATGGTCCAGTCAGCATCAGCTCAGTCAACTTTCCTCTTCTGACAGTTCATTGGGTAATTCTCATTTTTGGCTTAAGGGGTTCATTTTGGAGAAATAAGTTATTTAAAGTCAATAATGTTTTATTTTATAAAATAACCCCTTGTCCTAGTAATATGACTTTAAGTCATTCTAAAGAAGGGGACTTTGAGGGTTATTCTCTCATGAGGAACACATTGCGAATTTTCCTAAAGCTATTTGCTCAAGTGAAATTGGACGCCAACCTTGAGAGATATTATATATTTTTAAAAAGTGATTTTTATCTCTAGAGGAATGGGATGCCATTTAGAGGAAGCTGGTAAAACAAAGTCAGAAAACCTAAAAGTGTCTTGTGGTGGGGCGCACTTCTTAGGGTTTTCAAGAGATCTTTTCAAAGGTCTATATAAGGAGGCTACTTCTATTCTTGTGGATCATCTTACGTTTATGACATTGTTATGTTGCCAGAATTGCTTTGGGACTGCTTCGAGGAATGAAAGCCTCCTAGCCTTGGCTCTTCTTCTTGGTTGAAAGACAGCAACTAGTTGAGAGGTTTGAGTGTTATTGATTTGTCTTTTCAGTTATAGTTGGTTTTCTATCCTTTGTAGTTGAGTTATATCATTTTTTATCAATTCCAGAGTTGCTGGTTATGACTGTTGAATGTATGTTTCTGTTCAAATCATAAACATTCTCGTTCTGGGTATTGTCTCATTGTGTTTCCCTGTTGGAGGCGACCCTTCATGAATATTTGCAGATTTTAATATGAAGTTTATGATTTTATAAAGCAAATTCGTCATCCCTTGAAAGCCGTACTTTCTGGAGTGCTTGGGGATTCGTGCCAGTAATTAATAACCACTTTTAGTTGCCATTTCTTATTACTAAACTAGGCACCATCATTTTGAAGGTCTTTTGCATCAAACTTGAAGTCATTTGGGTTAGTTTTGAGTGATATATGAGCAATTTAGTGGGTTACAGGCATGCTGGTTTGTATTTATGATTATTGGACTGTTACATCAGATTTATTACAATCAAGTTTTGTGTGGGATTTAAGTGATAGAAGATATTAAGTTCATTTGGGGAGGTCCTAACAATTTGTAGCTTCTTCATTTCTCTCTAACATCATTTTTGCAGATTGTAAGGCTGTCAGTATTTGTCTAAAACAACATCTTCAATTTGGTATTTGAGTGAGGCGGTTTCTCTTCATATTGTAAGCTGAACAGTAGTACTGTCAGCAGTTCTCTAATCTTGCTTATCATGTTTGTAATGATTACTTTACATTCTGAGGTTGCATTGTAATTTTTTTATAGCTCCGCCGTATGGTCGCCTCATTTCCATACTGGAATTGGGTAGCACATACTTGGTATTGAGTTGCTTTCAGCATATTAGATGGTAGGGATCCTCTGACCACATGCTCGTCGTTCTCTGACGCATTTCTTGGTTAGAGTTCTTGTATCAGCATTTCTATTAAGATCCTCTGACCATATGCTCGCCATCACTTGGCGCCATTCTTGGTTAGAGTTCCTTCCAGCTCTGTTTCAGCATTCAAATCCTCTGACCAATGCTCACACCTTGCCCGCATCGGGATCCTGGTGTACATTCTGGGTAGAGTTGCTTTCAGCATCGTTTTGGTTTAGAGCTAACCTTGATGGGTGCGTGTTGCAATTGAAAAACAAAAAATTGGCTTGGTATATTTCAGTGGTATTAGAGCCAAGATCCTGCCATCCTGTGAAAGTAGTCAATGATTTAATTGTCAGATGAGTGACAGAGATACCAGACACTACGTACAAAGAGAGATGGCTACAGAGAAGTCTTTACTTGAGTTAATGCAGGAACTGTTTATGCTAATGAAGTATCCTGACATAAGGTGGGGAATCAGAAAGATTTATGCTAAGTCTGAAAGTCGGGATAGAAAGGTGCACATGTCACATCAAAATGATTGTGAGCTTGAGAAAGATACCTTGGCAAATGAGGAGTTAAGGGTAGAACCCCATAATAATTCCCTTGACTTGCATGTAGTAGGAAGTGATGAAGATCAGCTCGGTGAAAAAAACATAACAGTCTTGAGTCCTAATAAGGATTCAACCTATGAAGGTCTTGAAGCTAAAGGCTTCACAAAAGATTTCAGTAGTACTGTTGTATGGGATGAGTTTGCTGAAAAAGAGCAAGTAGATGGAAATACTGTTGGTGCCTTTGAATCAGCCCATGACCATTGCCAAAGTGATAATGTTGGTAATGATTCCAACAAGATTGTACCACCTCATTTTGAAGATTTGATGATGAACGATTCTCTTCTTGTTGCTGACCCAACTTCCCAAGAAGTTCCACATGAAGAATTTGGTGACATACTTTTCCATGAAGGTCCCGAAGAAGATAGGGATGGTGAAGTTTTCAAAACAGCAAGTATAGAAGGTTCTTCACTCCATTTCCGTGGTGGCGTTATTGGACTTGGGGTTTGACCAGCAAACTGAACCATGGGAAAGGAATATTTTTGATGATATCAGCTTAGGTGATTTGGGACTTGACTTATTTAAGGAGTCATCACTTCAGGGGGAGCAAGATAAGCTTTTTCCTGTTGATCATCTTAATCAACCCACTAGCAATTGGGATCCGGGTGTGTTGGCACCAAGGTATGAAAGAGAACCTTTGTGGGATGAATTTCCCTTTGATCCTGATGAAGACCAAAATATTGTTTGCATTGCAAGTTATGAGAAGGCCATAGAAGGAAAAGTTGTTTTTGATGAAGAAGCTTTTTTTGGAAAGCTACATGGTGACCCCGTCAAGTTGGTTGCAGCCACTAAGGAGGATGTTGTTACGTCCGAAACTTTCAGAACAACATTCAATGATTCTTCGTTCAAGTTAGGGGCTGTCATAGCCTTTGATCAAGAAGATGGAGAGGTGGATGAAGAGCTAGAAGACCTTATGGCTCTTGAAGAAGAAAGGTTTAAAATGGTTTTAGAACACAAGGCTGATTTACCAATTCAAGAAGCTGATTGCAAACTTGGGGTCAAAGAATCTGTGAAGTATGATGCTTTTTATGACAATAAGCATTCTCCTCTAGTCAATGGTGAAGTTCATAAATGTTGGAGCAGCAATGAGGGCAGCAAAGACAAGGGACAAGGTTCTGATTTTCAGTTGCAGCCTATCAGCAGTTCATCATCTTTGAATTCTCACGATTGGGACAGAGAATTCAAGGTGTCCGTTGACAAGGAAGTGCAAACTCTATCCCTGTTTGATCACACACTTAGCTTGGTTGAAGGGTTGTACTGGAAGGCTCAGCTTGAAGAGCGACAAAGAGGAGTGAAAGATGAAGTTGCTCTTCCCAATCTGCAACTTATCAGAAGCTCTTTGGCAACCTTGAAGTCCGAGTACTTGCACTTGGTTGAAGATCGTGATCACGCCTTTGAAGTTGCAAAGAAGACCATTTGTGCTTTTCAAGATAGAGAGAGGAAGTTTGATGAACTTTATCTAGAGTTTGAATCAACAAGAGTTACGCTGGAAGAAACTCAAATGGCATTAATGGAGGTAGGAAATCAGTTTGCTGATTTCAAAATTTTCACAAAGCAAGAGAATGCACATAAAGCCGAAGAAATCAAGCAAGTAATTTGTGAGCTTGATAGTCTTCGAGAAGAGTTTGACCTTGAAGGTCTCACAAGAAGGACTGAAGTTACAAGTGCAGATTTGGATCAGCAAGATGGATGGAATAACTTCCAAGTTTTTGACAATCCTCTCTTTGAAGAAGGTGATGAGGAAGATTATGACAATCCTCTCTATGAGATGGAAGATGAAACAGAGAATGAGACTGAGCATGGTTTTCAGTGCTTGGATGCTTTGATATCAATCCATGAGGAAGTGCCACGTTTGTTGATTAGTAATGAATGTATAAGTGGGCTCAAGGGTGAAGATTCCATATGGGAGGTGTCGAAGCAAGGTAATTTCAACATCTATGACATCAAGATGTTGATGAGACAAGTTGTGGTAGCTGCTGGTAACTTCATTACAGCAGCAAGGAGTGATGATTTCAGATTGACTACTCATGAGGAATGGAGGAAAAGCAGACCTAAAACCGGTGTTGGCACTCTTGACAATCTATCCCTTGGGTGGAACGATGTTTGGGCTCAAACTAGTCCGTTTTTGGAGTTTCGATTGAAGACAACATTTGTTTCGTGTTCCACAGATGTGAACACTATCAGGAATTGGTTTCAGGGATTCATGAGTATGCACTTGGTTTTGACTAACAATTGGAATGTATTGAGTTTTCTTTTCAGTACATTGTAAATCATCTTCAATTGGGTATCCATATTTGGGATCCTCAACGTGGCTTGATAGAGTTTATTACGTATGGAAATGACTTTTGGAGGGATAAGGATCAAATTTCCAGATTTGTTGAAATTCTTCCCTTCTTTTCCAGCTACTTGATGGTTTCGTTTGTTTATCAACAAATGGATTGGAGAGAAATTTTGAATATGGGTTGGAGAGTTCAACGATCGGTAGTTCTTGGGAGTGACTTTCAACTCAGACAAGAGCAGATTTTGAGACACGAGCTTGCTGGTTGGAGGCAGACTGGCCACCTTACTTATGGAGTTACTTTCATTCAGGAGAGTTGGTTCCTCACTCCCAATCAAAGAAGTGGTAGTTTTCTAATGGATATGGCTTTAGCGTGTTTTTCAGCCACTTTGGAGACTCTTGTGGTTGGAATTGTGAAAAACTTCTTCAGACTTCATAGTTGTGCCATGATAATTCAGTTGAGGCATAGGGAATTCATGTGGAGTCATGAGTATGAATTTGTTGTGCTCTTGCAAAGGATTGCCTTCCTCTTTGCAAGAAGATTTGAAGATGTCACATTTGCAGTCATGGTTCTGTTTGTTACCATGTGGAGGTATGCTGAGGAGTTCGATTTTGAGTTGAGTAGACTATCTTCCCTATTGCTTAGAATTGTGATTGATAGTAGTATGGTTGATACTATTAATTCGGGACATTGTGGACATGAGATGTTGCATGATATTGATCTCAGTCCTTTAAGATCTTTCAGTTTGAGTATCATGGATGGTAACACTTTGGAGTTACAAGGAAGGGTAGTGCAACATTGGCATGAAGTTTTCACTGATGTGATCAGAGTGGTGCAACTTCGGCATGGTGGGTCCTTCCTGAGACGGACTTGGGAATCTGGGATCATACTTGTTTTGGTATGGATCAGTCTTAAATTTTTCGGAGTTTTGGTGGTATTGCTTGGGGACAAGCAATTTTGGGAAGGGCGGACTGTAATGTCCCCGTTTTTAGCACTACACCTTTCAAGGATTGATGGCCTTTTTCCGATGCGTTGTCGACAGGTCAGAGGCAGAATTAGGGTTTCCAACTGTTTGGTGGGTTCTCTTGAAAATTCAGGGTTCTGCTTGTTGGAATTTGGGTGTTTGGATTGCGGATTCTTTCTAGGTTTTCAGAGAGTTTCGCAGTGGTATGTTTTTCTTGGCATTCTGAGCACCTTCAGGAATTTACTATTTTTAGTAAATTCTATTTTTAGCAGTGGTCCAGTTAGTATCAGCTCAGTCAACTTTCCTCTTCTGGCAGTTCATTGGGTAATTCTCATTTTTGGCTTAAGGGGTTCATTTTGGAGAAATAAGTTATTTAAAGTCAATAATGTTTTATTTTATAAAATAACCCCTTGTCCTAGTAATATGACTTTAAGTCATTGTAAAGAAGGGGACTTTGAGGGTTATTCTCTCATGAGGAACACATTGCGAATTTTCCTAAAGTTAATTGCTCAAGTGAAATTGGACGCCAACCTTGAGAGATATTATATATTTTAAAAAAGTGATTTTTATCTCTAGAGGAATGGGACGCCATTTAGAGGAAGTTGGTAAAACAAAGTCAGAAAACCTAAAAGTGTCTTGTGGTGGGGCGCACTTCTTAGGGTTTTCAAGAGATCTTCTCAAAGGTCTATATAAGGAGGCTACTTCTATTTTTGTGGATCATCTTACGTTTATGACATTGTTATGCTGCCAGAATGGCTTTGGGACTGCTTCGAGGAATGAAAGCCTCCTAGCCTTGGCTCTTCTTCTTGCTTGGAAGACAACAACTAGTTGAGAGGTTTGAGTGTTATTGATTTGTCTTTTCAGTTATAGTTGGTTTCCTATCCTTTGTAGTTGAGTTATATCATTTTCTATCAATTCCAGAGTTGCTAGTCATGACTGCTGAATGTATGTTTCTGTTCACAAGTTTCAAATCATAAACATTCTCGTTCTGGGTATTGTCTCATTGTGTTTCCCTGTTGGAGGCGACCCTTCATGAATATTTGCAGATTTTAATATGAAGTTTATGATTTTATAAAGCAAATTCGTCATCCCTTGAAAGCCGTACTTTCTGGAGTGCTTGGGGATTCGTGCCAATAATTAATAACCACTTTTAGTTGCCATTTCTTATTACTAAACTAGGCGCCATCATTTTGAAGGTCTTTTGCATCAAACTTGAAGTCATTTGGGTCAGTTTTGAGTGATATATGAGCAATTTAGTGGGTTATAGGCATGCTGGTTTGTATTTCTGATTACTGGACTGTCACATCAGAATTATTACAGTCAAGTTTTGTGTGGGATTTAAGTGATAGAAGATATTAAGTTCATCTGGGGAGGTCCTAACAATTTGCAGCTTCTTCGTTTCTCTCTAACATCATTCTTGCAGATTGTAAGGCTGTCAGTATTTGTCTAAAATAGCATCTTCAGTTTGGTATTTGAGTGAGGCGGTTTCTCTTCATATTGTAAGCTGAACAGTAGTACTGTCAGCAGTTCTCTAATCTTGCTTATCATGTTTGTAATGATTACTTTACATTCTGAGGTTGCATTGTAATTTCTTTATAGCTCCGCCATATGGTCGCTTCATTTCCATACTGGAATTGGGTAGCACATACTTGGTATTGAGTTGCTTTCAGCATATTAGATGGTAGGGATCCTCTGACCACATGCTGGTCATTCTTCGATGTATTTCTTGGTTAGAGTTCTTGTATCAGCATTTCCATTAAGATCCTCTAACCATATGCTCGCCATCACTTGGCGCCATTCTTGGTTAGAGTTCCTTTCAGCTTTGTTTCAGCATTCAGATCCTCTAACCAATGCTCACACCTTGCCCACATCGGGATCCTGGTGTACATTCTAGGTAGGGTTGCTTTCAACATCATTTTGGTTTAGAGCTAACCTTGACGGGTGCGTGTTTATTGTAATTTGCAATTGAAAAACAAAAAATTGGCTTGGTATATTTCACTGATGCTTCCTTGGCTTGTAGCCTTAAAACATTGTAACAAAGATTTCTTTTGTGACGTTGGATTTGAGTAGTAGACTCAAGCAGCCTTGGTCACTGTGGTTTTTCCCATCCTAGGTTTTCCATGTACATATGGTGTTATGTAATGCTTTTTTGTGCATGCATATTTATGTTTCTGCATGTTTAGTATGTGCACATTGGGTGGTTAAGGAAGTAATCTGCATAAAGGTTTTGAGAGCGAAAATTTTGAGTATTTACTGATTCACCCCCCTCTCAATAGATCATTGGGTTCCAACAATTGGCATCAAAGCCCTAGGTTCCCTAGGAGAAGCTTAATCAACTCGGTAGATCTTGGATAAGTAAACACAAAAATGGCCAGTTGAGAAGATTCATCTGTAGAAGTACCTCTCTTTAATGGATCAGATTATATATGGTGGTGCAACAAAATGGAGTTGCATTTGGGATCCATAAGGTTTGATGTATGGATGTAAGTGGTATATGGATATATAGCTCTTGCTACACCTCTAAATACTGAGGTTGAAAAGAAGGCGTATGATGATAATGCTAAGGCAATGGATGCAATTCTTAATAGGCTTTCAAGCTCTATGTTCGAGAAGGTCAAGCATTTTCAAATTGCACATGAAGTTTGGAATGTTGAAAAGGATACATGGAGATGATGACAGTTTAGCTCAAGCCAAGATTCAAACATGTGGAAGAGAGTATGAAAATGTGAAGCTGAATGAAGATGAGAAGACTACAGACGCGTTCATGAGAGATGTTGCAACCAGAAGTGATGAGGGAGAAGCATCCACTTCCTATCCAAAGAGTCCAATGAGGAGCAAGTTGGTTGCATCAGGAGATTGAGAAAAGGCTCCATAAAATGTAGAGGTAAATATGCTTATCTTGCTTTTGAATGCATTCATGATGAAATGTATAACGCTAAGCAAGAAAATAGTAGTAAGCAAGTGGATAAGGAGAATCTACACACAAATGAAGAAAGTGGGTCATCTGATGTAAATGGTAGATCAAATGATGAACATGAAAGTTTCAGTGGGTTTGACCCATTTGGAACAACTTCTGATGAAGAAGTTGAAAGGTTTAATAAAGAAGAGATTGATAAGCCGACCAAGACTCTCGAAGATTCTAATCAGATGGTGATTAGCTTGAAGACTGAGGTGGAAGAAGAAAGAAGAGCAAAATATGTAGTTCAAATTGAACTACAGTCTAAATCATAAGAGTTCATAAAGTTGAAAGAAGTAGAGGCCTTGAGAAAAGACTTAGCAAATACTAAAGAGCAGATTGACAGAGCTCTAAAATTGAAAGGTGGCTTTGAGATATTAAATGAATTAGTGAAATCACAAAAGCCATCAAAACCCAAAGAAAAATCTGGCCTTGGGTTTGAGAAATGAATGAGTTCCTCTACCAGTACTTCTGCAAACTTGTATGACAAATATGGAGCAAAAGAAAGATGTTGCACAAAGAATGAGAAAGCTTGCACGAGTTGTTCCAAAGAAAATACCTTTGGAAATGGAAGATCAGAAAAAGGCACTACTGGAGTGAAGAAAGAAAAGGGAGAAAAGAAGCTTGTCGCTGCTGAGATGAAGAAGCTAGATAAAAAGAAGATTCTTGCATCAAATATGAAAATGAATAAATCAGTTCCTAGAAACTTGCAAAAGAAGCAACATACTAAGGGAGCTGATTCAAGAGGATCTAGGATGATATACATGAAGATGCCAAATCAAAGAAGACCTCCTCATCCTGTTCAGAGGAATGCTATGACCAGGTCATGGAATTCTTTAGTGGTGAATCTTCGTCAATTGGCGAATTCTAGAAATCGGCCAAGTCAAAATTGGCAAATTAATCGCACCCAACATGGTGTCCAAATCGCTCGAATTTTACGAATTATCGGTCCAATGCATGCCCATTTGCCAACGATTTTTTTTAATGAGGCGTATTTAAGTAATAAATTCGCTATAACAAACTACGCGTTTCAAATAGACCTACTAATATTTTCGCTTGGAGTTTCAGAAGCATGCAATAAAACACTTACATATTCGCCAATACTATTAAAACAACATTGTATCAGGACCCATTTCATCAATTAAAATTTACAAATAGTTGCTTGTGAAGACCCATTTCGCCAATTAAAATTTATAAATAGTTGTTTATGAGGACTTATTTCACCAATAACATTAAAAAATAATTACATTTGATACATTTCGCTTTGAAAATTACAACGTATCATTGTATAAGAACGCATGATTCACCAAATTTTTAAAATACCATTTAAAAATCCCGCAGAATTCACCAAATATGGATTGATATAAATACAATCGAAACTATCATTTATTCTTACAAATTTTGTTTAGTTCTGAGGTTCTACTTCTCAATTTAGAAGTCAACAAAAGCTGAAAACTTAGACTTAAAGGTGAGTGATCATTTCTTCATAGTGTTATTAGTTATAATAATAATATTTCATCATCTTTTTCACATTCTTGCTTCACTCTTAAAGATTATTTTGAGTAGGGAATGGGATCTATATTCTCTGTCCTTAAACAAGAAGACATTTTTTTTAGCTTTTATTCAAAGTGAGAGATCAATATGTCAAGAAGCAAGGGTAAGACTCCTCAGGGTATTGAAGAGACTAGGAGGCCATCAAAACTCCCAAAACGTAGAGGGACCATACAGTCTTACTTTGGAATTGGCAAAGCTTCTGATCCACTAGATTAAGATGGAGCTACATCACCAACTCTTCCACCAAATATTAATGAAGGCATTCACAATGCCTCACCACCACTGGAAGGTCAAGGTGAGATTGTCATTGAGTTAAATCAAAATGTATCAAATGAGGATGACAATACTGCATAAGATGTTCCAAGGGATACCCTAGTTAGCTAGAATGAGATAATTGACTTGGATGAGGATGATGTTGGTAGCAAGAAAAGAAAAAACAAATAAAAAATGGGGCGCGAGTGGGAAATGACAAGGAATGTTCAACTTAGTTGGTTGTCAAAATACCCATTCATTATACTAGAGGGTAAAACAAACAACATTGAAAGTGCAATAGAGGTCAAATGTATGATTTGTAGTTGGAAATGTGGAAGAGACAAGACGTTGCAACTAAAACTTGACACTATAGAAAAACATATCGGTAAAGTTTACAAAAAACAAATCATAGACGGAAAGGAACAATTAGTCATATGATGGAAATCAAAGGAAGAATGTCTTCATGTTAAGTATGCCGCGATATATGAAGAGCATAAGCATAGAATGTCGAAGCTTGTTGCAATTAGGATACACTTGAGGCTCAATATGGAAAAACAATGGAAGCAATAAATCTGTCAAAAATTGTTCAGATGAGTGTTATTTTTCATATTTTGTCTAGAGGGCATCCTATGAAAGACTACCTAAAATATTCTAGTTTATTATCTTATTTGGGTGTTCCTCACTTTCCTTTCTCACATTGGCTAGTAAATGTTGGATGGCAATGGGAAAACTGTCTTGCTGTAGTGGAAAAGGAAGATTCAAAGGAGAAAGTAAAAGAGTCAAATTTCATTGCATTATCTTTAGATGAAGTTACTGCGATAGACAATACTTCTTGGGTCTGTGTGCATTTGTATACTGTAGAACAATATGCTCACCAAGCTCATCTTCTCTATGTTCATCAAATGAAGGACAGTTCAACATCACAAAATCTATTTGAACTAGTCAATAAATCTTTGAATGAAATTGCAGGTATGGATGAGTTGACAATTGCCAAAAAGTTGGTGTGTGTAGGAGCTGATGGAGTTGCAGTGATGCAAGGTTAAAAGAGCGGTGTTTGCACAAAGTTATGAACTACTTGTGCATCATACATGTTTGGCATTCATTGCATGGCCCATATAATGAATTTAGCATTCAAAATCGTAAGCAAGTTTCCTACAGTATCAAAAGTTGATAATCTAGTCCGCGAGATCCACCCATACTTCTGTCGAAGTCCCAAACGTTTCATAGAATTTCAAAATTTTGCTGAGGGAATAACAACAGGAAACAAGCTTCTTAAGGATGTCGATACTAGATGGATCTCCCTGCATGGACCAACGCAACGAGTTCTTTCAGATGATCAATCCTTGATTGGAGTGATGTACGAGCATCACATCATAGTAGACAAAGTCCCTGACCTCTTACATAGATTAAGTGATATAGAAACACTGTTGACTTTAGCTAGTCTTCTCTCCATGTTGGATGTGATGAACAATCTCCTAAAGAAAGCCCAAGACAAAACTATGTATATTTATGAATATCCAATCTACGTAAACATACATGATTGGCCCTCGATCATCGATATCTAGATCTAAGACAAGAAGACCCAAATTATTTCATGTGGCGAAAAATACTGATTTGAATAATCCTGATAAGTATTTACAGTTTAATGCAAGCGGGCACGTATGTATCTGTGTACGTGGATATGAGATACCAATGTACCATTGTAAGACAACCAAGCGCTCTAACAGAGAAGTAGCTGTTAACGAGGAAGATTTTAACGACATTGTTAAATCTGTTAATACTAATTTGAAGAAAATTGCAAAATCTCTTTCCTCAGAGATTCATGAAAGATTCCCTTCGACATAAAATACTTGAAGCCATGGGTATTGTGTATCCTCAATTTTGGGTAAACTGAGATAACCCAAAATATTTTCATGATAAGGTAAAAATCTTGATTGAACAATTTTCGAAAAGTGTAACATACAATGAGCAGATAATAGAATAAATTTTAAATGAAGCTAAGCTTAGACAACAATGTAGGAGTTTTGCAATAGCTATGAAGGACTAGTATAAATCCATGGGCTCAGAGAAGGCCTTTGAACCGAGATCAATAAAAAGGGTTTGAACAAACTTAGGTCAGAGTGAAATATTGCGTGATTCAATATCAAAATAATTTAAACTTGCTGGTTTATATCAAACAATGATATTGGGGTCGGTGAAGGATGAGAGAGTTTTGAGTACATTGGGGATTTAAAATCAAAGTTAAGAAACAAACTAGACAAGACTTTGAAAAAGTGCTTGAGGATGAAAAGAACTGCATATAATGTCAAAAAAAAACTTTTTGAAAGGGTACTCACAATCTAGAGGTCCACATGTGAAAGAAGAGGGACTGGGTTGTGCAACACACACTCCAATTCCAAATGTTGGTATTGGTGGCAGTGGCAGTGACAGTGGGATTGAGACATATGACATTGACACAAATCACACAATGAATGTTCAACTTAAGACATAGGCCGAAGAAAATGAAGAGCATACTCAGAATCAACATGACTCTTTTACTTTATGTCAAGATGAACGTTAGTTTGAGGACCTTGACTCCGTTTGGGAAATGGAAGAGAATTAAAAGCTTTTAAATATTTATACCACACTTCATGAATCAGTTTCCATTGTTCCAAAGTCCAAACTGTAGTTGATGATATTTTATATTGTATTCAATGAAATTGTGAATCATTGCACTTCATGATATTTTATTTTATATTGCACTTCATGAATCATATTTCAAACTGTAGTTGATGATATTTTATATTGTATTCCATGAAATTGTGAAATTGTGAAATTTTATATTGTATTCCATAATATTAAATTTGATATGTGATTTTGCATAATTTTTAAAGAACAACACTTATCACACTACTTATAAATTCCTATTGCATTGCCATTCACACAATCTTTGATAAATAACTAAAAGGAATATTGATCTATTCTTTGAATAAAAGCTAACATTTCAACATCCATAACTTAGAAGCTCTACCAAACTAATTATAAAAAGAGTTTCCAATACTCCAACATTAGAAGCAGGTGACATGACCATAAACGTTGCTAAGCTCACAAAAGCAACAATTGAGAGCCTTATTAAAGATAGAGACATGCATAAAAGTGTTGGTTAACAGATTTTCCACCTAACTCTATATTCTTACACCCACGAAGGTGACAAACGTAACAACAATTGAATCATCCATAATAGTATTTGAGATTGATTCTCTGCTTATTTTAAAAGGTGGTAGCTACCTTCTTCAGATATTCAATGAATAATTTTTAACTAATACCTCTTTTGACCAAAAAACAAATGAAAGGAAATGATTTTAACCAGAAAGCTTCAAAAGACATCCACACAACTTAAACAATAAAAGCTTAAACTACCAAATCACCTAAATTATACTGAGAAATCCTTACACATCCATCACCATAAAATCTTTATTCACAAATAAACATTCCACAACAATGAAACTAACCAAACATCTATCATTCCAATAATAGATAATCCACTAGCAAACTACTCAGCAAAAACACAATAAATCCACACAGCATAATTCAAAGATTACGCATGCATGAACTTCACCATTGTCTTTCTATATTGAAATAACAAAAAAGTAGTAAAAATAACATACTTTTTTTTTTGTTCTAATAAGTAAAACAAAGTTTTCCCAAAAGATCCCCTGGCCAAGCATCAACCCCCATATTTAAAGCTTACAATTTGTCTTGATAACAGTTTCTTGAAAACAACTGTTTTAGAAATTAAAATTAAAATTCTTTGAAGTATCAAGAGAGCCAAATTAAAGAAAATAACATAAAAACTAAAAACTAATCAGTGGTCCCAACACCGACTCCTTCGCTTCCAATTATTTCCACCTCCTGGTGCTCCAGTAACGCCTCATGTGCCTTTACTCTTTGCATGTATTCCTAGTACTTGGTGATAATTGCGGTGATGTTTTTGCTTCCTAGAGTCGTGATTTGCAACCTTGTCCTCCATTTTGAAAGTGCACGATTTGACTCAGCTAGCGTTTCATAGATGTCACTTTCTGCCTTAAATGAACTCACATAGGTTTGTAAGTTACTCAATTTTCTGAACGAGTTTCTAGTGGCTGTCTCAGGATCACCTACTTCTTTATGATACACCTCTTTAAATTCCCTCGTTATGTTTGCAACATCCAGTACCTTTTCATCGAATTCATCTATGAGGTCCACTTCAAGAGCATTGGAGTTCTCCTTGATCTTCACCAATATGTCAAAGTATTTTTCTAACACTTTATTGATTTCCTTGATATAATCTTCATATACTGAAAATTTCCAATCCAAGGAATCAAACCAAATAGGATCAATTTCTCTAGGGTCATCCACCAATTTTTATTTTATTAACAAAGTGTGCTCCATGGAGAGTAATTCTGCAATTTCCCTTGAAAGCAAAAAATGTGCTACCACGTTCTCTCCAGATCTCCTGGAGCTCAGCTACCAGTTCCTTTCTTTTATCAGACACATTAACATAGAATTGCATAAATTTACTAATATAGAAAAGGCCATCCTGATAAAGCCCTTCTATCCATTCGCTGGCAGCTTTAGCATAATCTAAATTTTTCCCGACCCATTGCACAGTGTCAGAATCAATACCTTGAACATTTGAGCTTGAAGCTTCCTTAGTGGTCAGAGTCACAATTGATGAAATAAAATTTCTTAAAGAAAGATATGAGATTGTAATTGAAGATTCTCCTTTTTCTATTTTTTTGCTCTTTTGATCAATTCATTAACAAAGTAATCAACATGATATACATCACCTTCTAAAGTAGATGGCCCCATATCAACATGACTAACCTTGTAGTCAACTTCTGTTATCTCATTTTCATTTAGGTCCTTTTTTGGATCAACAATCTCCAACAGTTAATACCCAAAAGTGGAATCAGTGACAATTCGTGACATCCTCTTAGCCTTTTTGGGCTTCTAGTGACCCTACAACAACATGACAACTGTATCTACTTCAATTGTCATTGCGGGAATATTCTTTCTTTTCTTCTCGACTGCTTTCTTTAACCATATTGGGGAAGATGCTACTAATCCAGTGTCTACTTTCAACACTTACATTTTTATTTATTTTTAGTTGATTGAACAAAAATAGAAGTATCTCGTACTGGAGAAGGGTGCACTTCAAAGAATGTGGGAAAAGAATTATCATCAATTATTTGTTGAAAAATTCCCTCAGAGTCTATAGGCACTAGCTTTTCTTGACTAGAATTTTTCTTAGGTACTGAGGGTACACTATCCTGTTCACAAATTGATTTTAGCTTGGCCCCGGTGTCTTCTGGCTTGTCGCCATCTCCTCTTGACCATGAGCCAATGCCAGACGACATAATTGACTACTTTTCAGTTGATATATTTATGCTAGAGGCCTGTACAGTCCCTTGCTCTTTTCTCTACGAAACTCTTTGCTCATGGGGAGAACCCGAACTTTGGCACCATTTTCCATTCAACCAGTCTGAAGTTCTTCTGAAAACAGGGGCATAAATGACCATTAAGTGTGAAACTTCATCCTTTGACCAATTAATTCTGTACAAGGGCTTAGTAGCAAGGGCTCAATATTCAGGATCAATGATCACCAAGTCTTCTTGTGTATCTTCTGGAATATTGAAAGAAATACCAAAAGCTTGTATTTGCTTTAGGGTCAATCTCATGAAATTTCTTCTATGCACCTCGCCTTCATCTATATAGTCTTCCCAAAAATCTTTAATATTAGGGCAATGCTCATAGCTGCTAGTTCGATACAAATTTTGCTTAACATAACCCTTGCTATCAAAATTAGTTCTCATGGGAAAACACTAAAAATTGAATTCATTCAGGGCTTTCTGCACACCCCTAGCAATATTATTATTTTTGCAAGAAAATGAAGGCATGGACAATGGAAAAGCATACACCTTCTTTCCCATGTTTGAATATTTAACATTTACAATGGCCATCTGCCGACAAACTTCAAGAAAAACCAAGAAATCACTTGGGTAACGGGGCAATTTCAATGGAGCCTTCTCAAAACCTCCAATTCTAAGATAAATGAATCTATTGAACTGAATGTAGAAACTTCCAAACCTCAATACCATAGCAGCCGCTTCAGGTGAAACCCTAAGCTTAGATTTTCCATCAATTCTTCTCACAATTTCCATTAAAAATGCGTCATTGACGTGACAAAAATTCCTCATTCCAACCTCCTTAGTGAGCTGTGGAAAATTTCTATACACAAGCATGCCCGACGTCAGAGACCTTTGTGGTTCCAACCCTACCCAGACAACCTATTGACTGGCTAGAATGTAAACTAGGTATGAGCACATATGGAAGGCAACAATTTGCCAAAAAATTATCAATTGCTCATTTAAATGATAACTAATAATCTCAACCTAGTCAATGAATTTATTTTCACTACAAATCAGCAAAATAAAATGACACATCCAAAATTCAAAAGAGTTTGTATATGCATTTCCAACCACATGATGTAGCAAGGTGATAACATCTAAAATTTCATCCTTAAAATGAACCCTTTTAAGCTTTGAGGGCAACTGAGAGATACCCTTTTTCTTGGACTTCAACCAATTCTTCGCAATGAAATTTTTGCACCATTCCTCATTCATTTTGAAAAACTTGTCACCAACAACTACAAACATTTCCTCTACAATTTTCCTCTCTGGAATACTTAATACGCGGGAAATGACTTCAAGAGTAATTCTTGCAATGACTGACCCGTCCACAACTCTAATTTCCAGAGTCTCTGGAATGTATCCCCTTGTGCACACAATCACCAGGTTGATGCTTTGTACAACCTCAAGAAAACCTCCCATGTGTGCCAAACTGCTCTACAAAACTTTATCTTCCAGTGGTGTTCTCTTCCTTTGCTCAAGGCGCACCAAAAACTCCTCCAAATTGAGGTGCCCAATTTCAGTGTCCCTCACGCTAGACAAGTCATTTTGAATTCCACTTTGCATGAGCGCAAATTCACAGAGATAGAATGTTTGCATTTGAGAAGTACTGACATTGGCAAAGAATGAGAATGCAAGCTAAATGACTTAGTAAAAATTCGCCACCCACTAATGCCATTATTTTGATAGGACGTGCATTAAATGCAACATTCAATTTCATTCGTTGAAAAGATAGCCTTTAAACCTAAATGCTTTTTGAAATTCTTGAAAAGACAACTCAAGGTTAGTCCATACATAGCATTCAATGAGATGATGATGCCTTTGAAGATAAGTCCATAATGTCGCTCGGTCACGGAAACTTAAAACCTTAGAACCAAAGTCGAAAGTTTCAAAGTTTTGGAAACCCTTTGACTCACCGACTACAAAGATGACCAACAAAGACTTGCAACTCAATAAAGTGAACCAATTCGGGGAATTAGAAAGTTATGAAAATTTAGAACCCCATGACAAGGTTATAAAACTCAGAGGACTAGCGACTAAGGTTAGGAAAAACACAAAAACTATGACTCTGAGCATTCAACAAGAGAAATAAACAAGGCATTGAAAATGAATGAGGTAAAAGACTTGAAAGACCAAAGGAGGGGAAGTTTAAAATTGCTGACACTAGTTTAAAAATTACAAATAACAAGAAGCAAGTATAATGAGCTTATTGATGAATATAATAAGAGTCAGCAAAAGGTTGATGAACTTGAAATAGAGCTAGCATTATGGAAACAACAAGTGGAAATATTAAGGTCTCAAGGACCAGCTAGTTCAAGTCATGTTGTAACCAAGGAGTGGATGATTGCTCATGAGAATATCTTTTGGCTTGTTGTAACCATTTCTTAAGGAAATGACCGGTATAATCTGTCAAATAAAAATGGATCATGTGTACATCTCGACCTGAAGCTTGTTTTGCTCTCTTATTTTGAGTATATCGTCTCTCCAGTTGTAACATTTTACATGAATTATTAATGAAATTTGATCAATGATCTTTCATTAATCTTCTTTGTTATTATGCATTGATGTATGTTTTAATTCTGGCTTTGGTTTAATGAACCAGTTAAAGTACCTTGATTAAAGCATGAATTCATATAAATGTTTAGTGGATATGATAAGTAGTCATGGAGTTTGAGTATTGGTGTGTGAATTGTAATGCAATTTCACTAAGATTATAGATGCCTAGAATTAAAATCACCTTATAGTTCATATTTTAATTGCGTTAAAAGTAAAATTTGAACATGTAATCAGTCAATCATCACTCAACTCAATGCTTAATAACATATTAACAATTGTATTAGTAGCATATACAACAATGAACATTAACAATCATTTACTCTGTATCTAGTAGTTGAAACCACTACCAGACTTTTTCTTCAAATGATAAAAAAAATAATGCAGATAATTGAATATCAACACATTACTAAAGTGTGAATTCAAGCTTTTTTATCGATTTTCACATGAAGGAATACATAGAGGGATTGGAAATGCAAAATCTCGCTCAAAGACAACTCTGCATAGAGTTGAGTCAGAATTTGGAAACTTGTATTATCAAAAATCAAATCACTGTATCACCTTTTCTAGAAACTTCCACTGTTCAGCTGGTGGAATTGTCATTTGTTCTAACTGATGTTGTTTGACTTGAAGATTTGTTAACAATTCATGATTGAAATTGGAACTTGTTTTGGATTCTTCAGTCAATTTTGCATTCAAGGTTAGCAATGGTTTGATGGAATCCAAATAGTTCACCACGTCTGTTTTCTGAGGAAATTGATCCAAATCGATCTTCCTTGCACCCTCCATCTTCTTTCTGAAATCATCATTTCCAATGAATTGCTCATTTGTGTCAAAAGACTCTTACAAACCAAGCTTTGTGAAGTTCCTTACCTTTTCATCCACCTTCTTCATCTTGTCTGCATCCAAATGAAAATATTCTTTTGTTTCACACATTCTCGAACACTTTTCAATGATAGATGACAACTTCATTGATGTAGCAAGCCGATTAGTAATCCCTTTTGATTTCAAAACATTGTCACTGGCTTTGTAGAATGTTGAATTTGATTTGCAGATTTCTCTAATGCCAACACATTTTTGTTGTCCACTAAATATTTACTGAGTTTCTTATATTGTTTTTTGATAACATCAATCAATTGAAACATGTCACACAAATGACAATCCTCTACATTATTTCATCCCAAATCTTTTGTTTCATATGCCTCACTGTATCTCTACAAAATGTAGATAACTTATTTTGACAAGAGTTATTTTTTTTTTGCTTCCATCAACTCTGCCTCCAATCTTTCATTTATTTTTCTCTCTTTCTCCAATTTTTGTTCCCACTGTGCATTTCCATTCGCAATGCTTAGTCTTAATTTTTTTGAAGTGGATTTTTCCTCATCATATTTCATGTTGCTCTCATCTAGCCTTTGCTTTAGGTCATTCACTTCTCTCTCATTTTGTTTATCCTCTTTGCTTGTTGATGTAGAGGTAGATTTTTTTATTCTTTTTTTCTAATTCATTACTCTTGTTATCTGCTGCTTTCCTCTTTGCTTTCTCATTTGCTAGGTTTGCCTATAAATTTTCTATTTGAGTCTGCAACCTTCTTTTCTCTTTATCCTTCTTTAACAATGATGTGTACACCAATTCATTGTTCTTCTTTGATACATTAATTTTGTCAGTATTTTTGAGTCCAAAAAATTCTAATTGAAAATTGGTCACCTGGTATTTAGATCGATCCATCTGATTTGCTAGTTTGTTTTGAATTGTGGGAACAATACTTGTGTACTCCATGATTTCTTTATTTATGTCAAATGTGGGTAATACCATGGGTTTTGTAGGCTTTGAAGTTACAACAGATGCACTCTCCATCAATTGTTTCTTTTATTTTTTATACAAGTTTAATTTCTTTTTAAACTCTTCAATGAAATCAAAACCTAGGGATGTAGGAGCAATGGAATGCTTGAATGGCGAAGGAATAGTACTTGCAATTTCTAATGATGTGACAACCACACTAACTGGCAGTGGGTGAGTTCTTGTAAATAACTCCTTTGTGGTGGATCCACTAATAGTGTGACTTGGACCTGTCAAAATCCTTTGCCTCTTCTGTATGCCTTGATCACTTGGTGTTTGTGTGGTATCTTGTATTGTTGTCCTTTTGTGTGTATTTCTTTTTTGTAGCACATGTTGACCACTACTAGTACTACTACCCATACCATCGACACCAATGCCAGTGCTAGTTGCACTAGGCTCTCCACCGTGGGCATGTCCTAGTTGTGATTTTATCTGACCATGACGATTACGATTTGAAGCTCTAACAAATTGAATTATTTCAGTTGTAATTGTATGCCCTTGGTCTACTTTTTCACCTCCAAATTGAAGGACAGATTTATCAACTAGTTTTCTATGCTCTACATCTGTTACCGTCCAAGGGCCTTGTCTTTGGGACCCTAAAGGAACACCTTCATAACCCATTTTTTCAACTATGGTTGCTCCTGAAGTATATGCTTCTTTTGTGGCCTCACTTAAACCAAGTTTGAAATTGACATGGCTTTGTTCTTCCCTACCTTCATTAGATTCTTTATCTTCTCGTTCATCGAGATGCTCTATATTCCACAATTTGCTAAACTCACGATTTTCTTCTTTATCTCCATACTCTGCAAGAGCTCTTGGAACACCTAGATCCTTCCTCATAGACCAAAAGACAACAATTTTTTATCATGACCAATTTTTATTTGTAACTTCCTTGTCTAGAGAATCTGGTTTTTTTTACTCTACTAGATAGTTTATCACTTTTTTCATAAAAAATGTTGTGCCTCCGAATTGTCTTTCGATGCAATGCCATAATTTTTGTTGACAATTGTTCAAAAGAAATACCATTCTCAACAACACTTTTCTCCTTTTTTATTTTGACCTCATCCCAAGAATCCTTGTTTCTCAAGTTTTCAAGCAAGGGTTTACTTTGATGTTGAATTCTACTCGTAGCATTCTTATTGGCCATAATCATTTCTTTAATGGTGTCACATGGATCATACTACCAGTGACAGACAACATCAATTTTTTTTTTTCCAAAAATCATGTGCTACCTTAAATGCCTTTCTCTCAAATGTGATCCCTCCACATGAAAAAGGTAAAGAAGGAAATAAGGACTTCTTCCCCTGATTGACAAAGCATAGTTCATCAATACTCTTCATTTTCCTTACATATTCCAATGCAAAAACCCTTTCTATCACATGTATTGGAAGTTTGTATGGGTCTACTCCCGATCCATAAAATATTAGCACATTATATTCTTCCATTAAGTACCAATCAACCAAATGTATTTCTTTTCCTAGTTGAATGCAACTTCTATACAACATAGGCAATCTAGGCATTAGAGTATTTGTAATTGCTTGATGCAACAAAGCCAAAAAGTAGTCTACAAAATGACTGCAGTTCCTTCGAGAATCATGCATCCTAATCTCAGTGGTCCAATCATATACTGGAGCCATTTGATTTTCTTGAGCATTACTATAGGGTTGAATCTGAAGCTTGTTGGTTTGAAACATTCTTCTAAATTTGAGTAGAAAAAATTGCACAAGTAGGTTGTGAACCTAAATGTCTTGGTGGGACCTCCTTTAATCATTAAAAAATGCTTATGCATGGATTCTACAATGTGCTCAATATAGTTATATTTTACATGTGGAACACCATAATGGATATTATATATCATTTCAAGGAGGCTTGCACCCACTTCCAAATTGCTATCCAGACCGAGGCAAAATGCTAGCATGGAAATAGTATCCTGAAACCCATGGTCTAAAAATATCAAAATCATAAGGAGGCTTATGATCACCTTTCAATTTGTTTCTATCATGAACTATTTTATTTGTGAAAGCATTTTTCTCCCTTTCTTCCACTGCTTCATAATCACTAGCAAGCTTTTATATGTCAATGTGGATGTTTCCAAATTCTTCGGTTGTAAACCCCAACACTTTTATGCATTAATGGATAAAAATTCTTCTTTGCTATCTTTATTAACAATTGCTCTTTTGTTATCATCATAATTTTGGGCACATACCATGATAAATTTTGGGCAAGGGAAAACCTAATGTAACATCATGCACCCTAATCTAGTTACCCACGGTGCACTAATACTATTAACTTGCATTTACTTTGTAGCCTTATTCTGAGATGAAAATCTAAGTTCTGAGGTATGACTACCATAGATTTCAGGATCATAAATATCATAGTATTCATTAGTGAAACCTGGGGTTTTAAGCAATTTTGCATAATGTATTTTTTATCCGACATCGCTCTAGTGGTACTGGTGGTGGACATGCTTATAGAATGTGAAATTGTGAATTCTCTAATACCTATTTGTCCTCCTTAATTTTTCTTTATTCTTAAGCCTCTCAACCCTAAACCCAAACTTCAAAGTTTGACAAAATAAAATTTTAAGAGACGTCAAACAATGAAACGTAGCTTCATGAATTATTTCACTTACTCGGATTCCAACTCTTGAAAAGATCAATGCTGACAGTCATGGAAATTGGAATGGCTTTGTTGGAAGTGGAACTGTGGAACCCAAAACAGGGTGGTGCACTGCAATGAGCAATCTAAAGATTGAAATCTCTCTGTGTGTTGACCCTCTCACTTAAAAAAATTCACTTGACACTTAGTAGTACAAAGTATTTTTTTTCTTCTCAAAATTGGAGAACATTAAAGTGAATGCAACGTCTACGTGTTGCAAATTCTAAATCGTTGATCTTTGTAAATCTAACAGTTATAGGGTGATTCCGAAGGTTTAATTTCACAATCCTATCCCTCTGTGCATTTCATTCTGGAATGCAACTACAACCATAAATTAAATGTTCATCGAACAATTGAAACTTGAGTAATTTATGATGTAAAATTAAAACAATAAACATGTGTTTTAAAGTTGTTTTAAACTTTAGTGCGTTAGGATTGACATCAAGGCCAAGGGGCCGACAACTTAACATTGCAAAAGACTTAAAATGAATAATGATATCAAGAATCGAGGGAGAAGATCAATGACAAATTAGAAATCAATAAAATTCGGTAAACCCTAACAAGAGTGACAAATTTTAGTGTTTATAATGTTTTTTGTCAATTTGATGGCAAATTTTTGTTTTCATTTTTATTTCTTTATATTACTTTTAAATCTGCATGCAATTATTTCATAAATAGATAATACTTAATTTCTTAAAGGAAAAAAAAACCGATTTGAATAGATTCATAGACATTGAACTCAAAAAATAACTCTTTACTACAAGTGTAAATGAATAACGAAGAATAACACAACACAATAATTTATTTTATTACAACTGAATTACAATGTCATATGATTACATATCTTTTTAAGGATGAGTAGCTGTATAGTAGGCAAGCTACTATTTTGTATAAATAACATGTCACTTTACATAGACACAATTTATTCCAAGTTGTTGCTCATGACAATGGATTATAAATTGATTCCAATTTCCAAGCTTCTACTGGTGACAACTTAATATAAATGTAACTCTACAAATAAATGCATGATTCCAAGCTTTTGCTGGTGACAACGTAATACAAATGTCGCTCTAAAAATAAATATAAGGGATTTTCCTGCTCAACCATGTTGGGGAAAAGGGAGTTGTGAAGATACAAAATGTACTTATCCCCTTTGAGAACCAGAGTCATGTAGAAGATGAGGGGTAGTAAAATCACTCCCATCTTTTACCTACAATCTCGATGCACTGGGATAACACTTATCTCCATCAGAGCTCCTCATTGTGGTTAAAAACCTGTATGAAAAGTTAGGTCAACCAAATCAACTTCTTTCCAATTCCACCCATTCTGAACTTGAAGGAGATTGGTCTTTTACTCTGTAACTACATAACTTGAGGTAGGAGAATTTACAATATCCCTAACAATACTACATCATCTTCTTCCTGAATCTTTATTAACCCTAGAAAATGAAAACCCTTATGACACTATCCACTATCACTATCCCTATTTATTGGCCACCAGTGCCGCTACCAACCTGATCCCTATTTAATTAAGCCTTACATGTACAATTAAAATGTTTAATTTGATTGACGTCTGGCTACATGCAAACTATACCTCAAGCTGATAAGCTATCAAAATCGCCAGTGCCACTCAAACCATAATAGATATGAAATCATTACAAATCTTGTTTCACTGGATCATTGGATTAATGACATCATCATTTATGATTCTACAGTACGTCATGCAGTTTTCAATATAAAGCTATCCAATCAATTACATTCGTTTCAAAAATTCAATTAAATGAAATGTAGTACTTTGATGCATTGAAAAGAGATAATTAAATGGCTTGTTTTACCTTTATCATTATCAATATTCACTAATAAATCACAATAAATTTCTCTCACTTATGATCAAAACTATCTGTTGATAATTACTATTAGTTTTAAAAGCCACATTTTTATATTGAACAAAGCAAAAAGGATTTCCAAGAATGGAGCCACGAAAAGTATTTTAATTTAAGTAGCTAAAGACTGAAGTACATAGTACATAACCACTCCCAGCCTGGCCAAAAAGCCATTAATCGTCACAAAAAACCAATCACAAAATACATATTACAGGAACCATTACATTGTACAATAAAATATAGACACATGACACATGACACAATTCATTAATATTTTTTTTTATAACATTAGTTGAGGCCATCAACTAGGTGTTTGAGTAGAAGGTGAATCAAATTTAACAAAGTAACATCAGAGAAGAAAAGTGAATCACCCAAAACCTTCTTCCAAAACTCCAGACTCTTTAATGATTCTTTTTTTGTATCAAATAACATACCCCATCACATATTAACCAGGGCAAGAGCCTGTGTTGTAGAAGCATGCAATTCCATTTTCTGGAAGATTCCACCAACAGGTGTTAACCCACTTTCAAAATTGTAATGCTCTAGTGCCAACTCCAAGGAATAAATAGAGTAAATGAAAGGCTGTAAATAACATATTGCTAGTATCTTCACCAAATCTTTAAGCAGAAAAATATCCATGCAGTTGGACAAGAAAGCCGAAGCTACCTTAGAATATAGAACACGGGGGTTGTTCTAAAGCCATTACCTACCCACAATTATAATTATAGCATCCTCAACTTGCACAAAAGGAATTGTAAAAACCATACCTAGCTTTCGTCTATCATATGCATCGTCGCTTCTTTTCTCCCAAAAACATTTGGGTAGCATGACACGCCATGAAGACTCCATATCACAGTTAAATTGAGAATAGAGAAGAAAGAAATCAAAGCCAAATATATTATAAATGATATGAAGAACATCAAGTTGGCGAAGTATATATAGAATTTAGAACGAAGACAATGACATCAAATACTCAACACTTTAACATTTAATTCACCAATACCACTTGATAAGTTGATGCAACAATATTGTTTCGAAAAAAATGAGTCATGACTTTAAATCATTTAAAAAATATTAAAATGTAAACCATTGATTTTTTGGAAATCTAACGGTTCTAGTGTTATTCCAGAGGTTTGAATTCACAAGTCTAGAGCTTCAAACATTTCCTTCCAGAATGCAACTACAACTGTCCATCAAAAATTCATTGAATGGTCGTGGTTATATTGATTTGCATTGACATCTGGGTATAGACATATGGAATATCCTTCATACATATTTCCTTCATTACTTTTACCTGAGGATTCAATTATTTTATAAGGTTGATAATTTGGCCTTGTTTGTCCTTTACATCCTTTGTGTAAAACCTTAGTTTTTAAGCCCTGGTTCTACATTCTTCCTAGGTGGCCCCTCTTTTAAAACAAATTTTATGCACGTGCATATTTCATTGTTTATTTCGATTACTGCGATGAGCGATATGAAGGAAAAAGAACGGTGGGTTGTGATCTCGCCATGTGTCTGCATCTAATGGTTCTAGTGTTATTTCAAAGGTTTCAATTCACAAGTCTAGTGCTTCAAAGATTTACTTCCAGAATGCAACTACAACCATCTATCGAAAATTCATCGAATGGTTGTGGATTATATTAATTTGTATTGACATTTGGCTTTAGAGATAATAAATATGTTGACACTTGTCCGCATTCTGGACTATTTATGAAGGAATTTGAATGTGCGGAAAATTTGTCACTGAATTTGATATTTTTGCCAACCACATTATGATTTTTTATTGGCATATCTGTTTATTTTGCCACTGATTTTTTTTATTAGTTTGAGATATGTTTAATTCGCCAATGAAAATATTTTTTTTGGTTTGAAAAAAAGTTTTAATCGCCACCAATTTTTTTGTTTTGTTTTGAAAATAGGATTAATTTGCCAATGGAAATATTTTATTGGTTTGAATAAAGGTTTTAATTGCTAATGAAAAATATTTTATTGGTTTAATTTTTTTTGCAATTTGCTAGGATTTTCCATAGACTTCTAGCGATTAGAAAAGATTCACCAATTGAGATTATATTTTTTCCTGAAAAACGAAAAAAATCGCTAATAAAATTAATTTTTTTATCGGAAAGTATACAAGATTGCTAGGATTTTACACCTTTGCCAGGGGGGGGGGGGGGTTTCTTAAAGTTTTCCCTGGACTAGGTAATCTCCATGTTTTAATGGTTATTGTTGTCTGTAATTAGTATGGTCATAGAGCAAGAGATTGTAGAGCTGCACCTAAAAGGAGCACAAAATATGTAAATAGAAATTATTTTTCTCTTGTTGTAGATATGAATATAATGTGCTACAATTGTAAAAAACTTGGTCACATAACTAAGGAGTACAGATTAAATTATGTAAGACCAATAGCACATTATGATAAGAAGAAGAATGTGTCCCCTAGAGTGAACAATGGTTCACATATTCCTGGTAAGAAGGCTGACAAGATAGCAAAGAAAAATAAGGTGTGGAGATTGAAATGTCAGCAAGAGGCACCAAATGAGGCTGCTTCTACCTTACATCACTAATGCTTAGTGATAGGGAATGAGTCTAGGGGGATCTAAATTGATATTTCATTCATCCTTGGAAATGAAGAAGGAGAGCAAGTCAGGTAAAACATATTTTACAAATTTCTAACGACTTGATGGTTGCAGATTCATGGCCACATTCTTGCTCTTTAAAATGCTCATCAAAGAGTAAGAACATTAACAAATAGTGGATAGTTGCTGCAAAAATTGATGTCAAAGAAAACTATTTTGTATACACTAAAAGTGGTATTAGACCATTATAAATTGGTTCACAATAGTCTAGCTGGTATAGAGCCCAAAAGGAAGCAAATGGTCGAGTATGTTGAGAAGAAAATATTGCATGATCTCAAGGGGAGATCGCTATAGATAGTGCTCAGATAAATTTCATGATCAGATTGGCTGGCACCAGGGATAACTTTAAGAAACCCCCCCCCTCGGTGCAGGTGTAAAATCCTGGCGAATCTGGTATACTTTCCGATGAAAAATATTATTTCTATTGGCGATTTTTTCGTTTTACGGGAAGGAAAAAAATCCCAATTGGCGAATCTTTTATAATCCCTAGAAGTTCGTGGAAAATCTTGGCGAATTGCAATTTTTTTTAATAGAATAAAATATTTTTCATTGGCGAATAAAACCGTTTTTCAAACCAGAATTGTTTTTCCATTGGCGATTAAAACCTTTTTTCAAAGAAAAAAATATATTTTCATTGGTGAATTAAAAAGAATCTCAAAATAGTAAAAAAACTATTGGCGAAATAAATAGATATGCCAACGAAAAATCATAGGGGTTGTTCATTGAATGTTCGATGGACGAATGTAGTTGCATTCTAGAAGTAAATCTCTTAAGCACTAGAATTGTGATTTGAAACCTCTGGAATAACACTATAATTGTTAGATGCAGACATGTGACGAGATCAAGGCTCATCGCTCATCACTCATTCTGTCTTTTCAATGCCTCGACATTGTACATTTCATTTAATTGAAATTCTCATTCTTTTTGAAAAAAGTGTGGTTGTCGTACTACTAGTGCAAGCAGTGGCAACGATTAATGCCATATGTGATATGAACATCCGAAATAATTTCTTGGACAACTCATAGCTTTAATGAAACAAGATTTGTAATGATTTCATACCGTTTGAACTTTGAGTGATTTTGACAGCTTGCTAGCTTGAGGTAGACTGGTAGAGTTCAAGTTGGCACGTAGAAAAACGTCAATCAAATTAGAAATTTTAATTACACAGGCTGGTAGCGGCACTAGTGGCCCATAAATAGGGATAGTGATTAAGTGATTAGTAGATAGTGCCATAACAGATTTTATTTTCTAGGGTTAATAAGGATTCACGAAGAAGATGATGCAGTATTGGGGATACTATAAATTCTCCTACCTACAATTATGTAGTTACAGAGTAATCAGTAAAAGACGAATTTCCTTCAAATTCAGAATGGGTGGAATTGGAAAGAAGTTGATTTGGTTAACTTGAATTTTCAGACAGGTTTTGAATCAGGATGAGGAGCTCTGATGGAGATAAGTGCTATCCCAATGCATAGAGGTTGCAGGTAAAAGATGGGAGTAGATTGGCTTCTCCTCTTGTATTCTAACAGCTCCCATTTCCCCAGCATGGCTGGCCAGGCAAGCCCCATGCATTTATTTTGAAAGAGACATTTGTATTACATCTTCTATATGACTCTGGTTCTCAAAGGGGATAAGTACATTTTTTATCTTCACGACTCCCATTTCCCTAGGATTGATTGGAACCCCCTTTCCCTAGCATGGTTGGCAAATCCACCAGTAGAAGCTTGGAATCATGAATTTATTTTCAGAGCCACATTTATTTTTAGAGATAGATGTGTAGTAAGTTTTCAGCAGCAAAGCTTGGAAATTGGAATCAATTTTTAATCCATTGTAACGAGAAACAACTTGGAATAAATTATTAATTTTTGTCTATGTAAAGTACTAAAGTGACACACTGACATATGTTATTTATACAAAACAGGAGCTACAGTGCTACTTGTTTGTAAAAAGATATGTAAGAATGTGACATTGAAATTCAGTTGCTATAAAATAAATGGTTGTGTTGTGTTATTCTTGAATCTTGATTCCTTGAATCTTTGTTATTCATTTACGTTTAAGAGTAAAGAGTTGTTTTCTGAGTTCAGAACTTCAGTGTCTATTAATAATTTAATATATTCAAATCAGTTTTTTTTTCTTTTGAGAAATTAAGTAATATACTCTATGCAATATGCACTTGAGAATTCATGGTTACTCAAGTTTCAAGTTCAACCGTTGGATGAACATTTGAAGTATGGTTGTAGTTACATTCTGTAATGAAATGAACAGAGCGATGGCCTTCCCAATTTAAACCTCCAAAATCACCCTATAATCATTAGATTTAGAAAGATCAACGGTTAAGATTATGACAATAGCAAACAATCAATATGAAAATTTTATGACGGTTTGGTCATTTAAATGCCTATCAAAAAAATTGTTTAATTTACAAATTTTTATATAAAATATTTTATAAATGGAATATCTTGAAAAATTAGAAAACAATGATAATTATTAGTGATAAATATAAAAATCTACTGTTATAATTAACAATTAACAAAAGTTTCTAAAATCGTATTAAAAATAAATCTTGTTAAATATATTCTAAAAATTAAAAATAATTATGTTTTATTTTGAAAAGATTCTAAATTAATATATATTTTTATAATAATATTATAAATCACATATATTAATATAAAAAATGATAGCTATTAATATTATAAAAAATTCAAAATTTTCTAAATTCATATTAAAAATATTCAAAAAAGTTATATTCTATTTTCTTTTTATAATAAAAATTATAAAATGATATATATTATAAATTAAAATACTATATAATAATTTTTTACGGTTTAATAAAAATATAGCAAGTCAAATTATATGGTCTAATAAATTTTATAGCTATAATATACGGTCTAAAATTGAAAAAACGGTCAAATATTTAATAGACCATCAAATTCCAGGCCTGCTGTCAACTGTCAAGTGATTAATGTTTATTTTTAAAGTTAATATCATAAATTACTCAAGTTTCAACCATTGGATGAACATTTGATGTATGGTTGTAGTTGCATTCCGTAATGACATGCACAGAGTAATGGGCTTCCCAACTTAAACCTCCAGAATCACCCTATAACCGTTAGATTTAGAAAGATCAACGGTGAAGAATTGGCAACTTGCAGACGTAAGATGTGTCATTCACTTTAATGTTCCAATTTCGAGAAACAACACATTTAAAGCACTTTGTACTGCTAAGTGTCAACTGTCAAGTGATTAATGTTTATTTTTAAACTTTAAAGTTAATATCATAAATTACTCAAGTTTCAACCGTTGGATGAACATTTGATGTATGGTTGTAGTTGCAGTCTGTAATGAAATGCACAGAGCGATGGGCTTCCCAACTTAAACCTCCGGAATCACCCTATAACCATTAGATTTAGAAAGATCAACGGTTAAGAATTTTCAACTTGTAGTCTTGTAGACCTAACTCCTAAGACGTGTCATTCACTTTAACTTTCCAATTATGAGAAAACAAGCATTTAAAACACTTTGCACTTTGAAATTGTACAGTGATTTTTAAAGTCTTCAATCTTCAGATTGCTCATTGGCCATTGTAGTGCACCACCCTGTTTTGAATTTGGATTCCATAGTTCCACTTCCAACAATGCCATTCCGGTTTTCAAGCGTCGGGACTCAAAATTTGGGTAAGTGAAAGAATTCCTGCGGCTATGTTTCATCATTTGACATTTCTTAAAATCTTATTTTGTGACAGTTTGAAGTTTGGTTTTAGACTTTAGAGACTCAAGAATTCATTAAAATTAAGGAGGACTAATAGGTATTACTTATTAGGGAATTCAAATTTAACAACTTCACATTTGTACAAGCATGTCTACCACCAGTACCACTAGAGCAATGTCCGATAAAAAAAAAAATTATGTAGAATTGCTTAAAACCCTAGGTTTCACCGATGGGTACCATGGTATTTATGATCCTGAAATCTATGATAGGCATACCTCAGAAATTAGATTTTCATCTCAGAATAAGGCTGCAAAGAAAAAGCAAGTTGATAGTATCAGTACACCATGGGTAACTGGATTAGGGCACTTGATGTTACATGAAGTTTTTCCTTGCCCATAATTTATCATGGTCTGTGCCGAAAATTATGATGATAAGAAAAGAGCAATTGTTAATAAAGATAACCAAGAAGAATTGTTATCCATTAATGCAGAAGAACTTGGAAAAGTGTTGGGGTTTACAACCGAAGAATTTGGAAACCACCACATTGACCTAGAAAAGCTTGCTAGTGATTATGAAGCAGTGGAAGAAAGGCTGGAAAATGATTTCTTAAATAAAATAGTTAAGGATAGAAACAAATTGAAAGGTGATCATAAGTCTCCTTATAATTTGGATTTTTTTAAACCATGGGTTCAGGATACTATTTCCATGCTAGCATTTTGCCTTGGTCTGGATAGCAATTTGGAAGTGGGTGCAAGCCTCCTTGAAATGGTATATAATATCCATTATGCTGATGAACATGTCAAATATAATTATACTCAACACATTGTAGAATCCATGCATAAACAATTTTTAATGATTAAAGCAGGTTCCACGAAGACATTTAGGTTCACAATCTACTTGTGCTATATTTTTCTATTCAAATTTAGAGGAATGTTTCAAACCAACAAGCTTCAAATTCAACCCTACAATAATGTAGAGGAAAATAAAATGGATCTAGTATATGAATGGACCACTGAGATAGGATGCATGATTCTCGAAGGAGCTAAAATCAATTTGTAGACTAATTTTTGGCTCAATTGCATCAAGTAATTACAAATAATCCAATGCCTAGATTGCCTATGTCATGTAGAAACTGCATGCAACTAGGAAAAGAAATACAATTGGCTGATTGGTACTTAATGGAAGAATATACTGTGCTAAGATTTTATGGATCAGGAGTACAATCATACAAACTTCCAATACATGTGACAGAAAGGGTTTTTGTATTGAAATATGTAAGGCAGGTGCAGAGTGCTGATGAACTACACTTTCTCAGTCAACAAAAGAAGACCTTATTTCCTTCTTTACCTTTTTCATGTGGAGGGTTCACATTTGAGAGAAAAGCATTTAGTGTGGCACATAATCTTTTGAATTTTTTTGCATTTGATGCTATCTGTCACTGGCAGTATGATCCATGTGACATCATTAAATCAATGATTATGGCCAATAGGAATGCTGCAAATAGAATTCAACATCAAAGTAAACCCTTGCTTGAAAACTTGAGAAACAAGGATTCTTGGGATGAGGTCAAAATAGCAATGGAGAAAAGTGTTGCTGAGAATGGTATTTCTTTTGAACAGTTGTCAGCAAAAATTATGGCATTGCATTGAAAGACAATCAGGACATACAACAATTTTTATGAAAAAAGTGATAAACCATCTAGTAGAGTAAAAATTTCAGGTTCTCTAGAGAAGGAACTTATAGATAAAAATTGGTCACGATAAAAATTTACTGCCTTTTGGTGTATGAGGAAGGACCTAGGTGATCCAAGAGCTCTTGTAGAGTATGAAGCTAACGAAGAAGATGAAGAGTTTAGCAAATTGTGGAATATAGAGCATCCTGATGAATGTGATGAATCTGATGATGATATTGATAGGGAAGAAGAAGAACAAAGCCATGCCAATTACAAACCTGGTTTAAGTGAGGCCGCAAAAGAAGAATATGCTTCAACATATACTTCAGGAGCAACCATAATTGAAAAAATTGGTTATGAAGGTGGTCCTTTGGGGTCCAAAGGACAAGGCCCTTGGACAATACCAAGTGTTGAGCATAGAAAAATAGTTGATAAATCTGGCCTTGGGCTTGGAGGTGAACAAGTAGACCAAGGGGATACAATACAAATTCAATTTGTTAGAGCTTCTAGTCATCATCCTCATGGTCAGATACAATCACAACTAGGACATGCCCTTGGTGGAAAACTTAGTACAAATGGGAGTGCCATTGGTGGCAATGGTATGGATAGTAGTACTAGTAGTGGTCAATATGTGCTACAATGACAAATTACACACAATACTAAGAGGAAAACAAAAAAAGATACCATAGAAACACCAGGTGATCAAGGCAATCAAAAGAGGCAAAGGATTTTGACAGGTCCAAGTCACACTATCAGTGGATCCACCAGTACCACAAAGGAGTTATTTCCAGGCACTCCCCCAATTCCAGTTAGTGTGGGTGCGACATCATTAGCAACTGCAATTACTCCTATTCCTTCGCCATTCAAGCATTCCATTGTTACTGCCTCCCTAGATTATGATTTCATTGAAGAGTTTAAAAAGAAATCAGACTTGAATAAAAAATAAAAGAAGCAATTGATGGAGAGTGCGTCTGCTGTAACTTTAGAGCATGCAAAAACCATGGTATTACCCACATTTGACACAAATAAAGAAATCATGGAGTACACAATTGTTGTTCCCACAGTTCAAAACAAACCAACAAATCAGATGGATCGATCTGAATACCAGGTAACCAATTTTCAATTGGATTTTTCTGGCCTGAAAAATACTGACAAAATTAATGTATCAAAGAAGAACAATGAATTGGTGTACACATCATTGTTAAAGCAAGATAGAGAGAAGAAAAGGTTGCAGACCCAAATAGAAAAGTTACAGACAGACCTAGCAAGTGAGAAAGCAAAGAGGAAAGCAACAGACAATAAGAGCAATGAATTAGAAAAAAGAATAATAAAATCTGCCTCTACATCTACAAGCAAAGAGGATAAATCAAATGAGAGGGAAGTGAATGACCTGAAGCAAAGGTTAGATGAGAGCAACAAGAAATATGATGAGGAAAAATCCACTTCGTAAAAATTAAGACTAAACATTACGAATGAAAATGCACAGTGGGAACAAAAATTGGAGAAACAGAGAAAAACAAATGAAAGATTGGAGACAGAGCTGATGGAAGCAAATGAAGAAATTAAGACTTCTCAAAATAAGCTTTCCGCATTTTGTAGAGATACAGTGAGGCATATGAAACAAAAAGATCTGGGATGAAATAATGCAGAGGTTTGATCATTTGTGTGACATGTTTCAACTGATTGATGCTATCAGACAACATTATAAGAAGCTCAACAAATATTTAGTGGACAAAAAAAAGGTGCTAGAATTAGAGAAATTTGCAAATCAAGTTCTACAAACAGTCTACAAAGCCAATGACAATGATTTGAAATCAAAAGGGATTACTAATCGGATTGAAACCTCAATGAAGTTGTCATCTATCATTGAAAAGTGTTCGAGAATATGTGGAACAAAGGAATATTTGCATTTGGTTGCAGACAAGATGAAGGTGGTGGATGAAAAGGTAAGGAACTTCACAGAGCTTGGTTTTCCAGAGGCTTTTGACACAAATGAGCGATTCATTGGAAATGATGGTTTCAGAAAGAAGATGGAAGGTGCAAGGAAGATTGATTTGGACCAGTTTCCTCATAACCCAGATGTGAACTATTTGGATTCAATCAGAACACTGATAACCTTGAATGCAAAATTGATTGAAGAATTCAAGACAGGTTCCACTTCTAATTACAATCATGAAATGTTAACAAAACTTCAAGTCAAACATCGGTTAGAACAAATGGAAATGTAGGAGTTGAGAAAATACAACACCACAAACCCCGAAGATCACCTGCATGCAAATAACCTGTCACAAAAGAAGAGATGGAGACAAACAAGCAAGGGTTCTCTGAAAACTAAAAAATGTATATATCAAAGAGAATGAGAGAATGTAAGAAGATGTGAAATACAATGGGATCAATCCTTATAAAAAGGAGATCAAGAAACCCTAAAGAAACCCTAATAGGAAAAACCCTAAAAGAAGCTCTAAAAGGAAAACATTCAATAATTAATATAATTATTAAATGTCACTTTATGCAAACTAAAGTGAAAATCTTAAGAAGGGAATAAAGGTAACTTAATCAACATAATTAAGTTAAAACCTTTACTCTAACACCTCCCCTTAAGATGAGCAAGAGTGCAACTACAAACATGTGCAAAAAAGCAAAGGTAACTACAATGCAAGAAGGCAAACATGGGTCCCGACAACTAGGTCAGATCAGGTAACCAAATACAACCAAATCTCTGTAAAATAGAGAAATAGAGAAAAACTCATGGGAAAACGCTCTACTCCAAAAAGAGATGTAGAAAGCCAAGAAAAACATCATTGAAGCAGAAGAAGCTACAAACAACTATCAAAAGATGACTACTATGGTGCTGAAGAACCTCCGCTGAAGATAGGATGATCATGAACAAGAAGACAACAATCTGCATAAGTGCCCATATGACACTACTCGAATCAGATGGAAAACAAAGGCAAACACCTGGAACGAAGATACAAATGGTACAAGAACCAATAGTCTGAAACACTGATCAACTGAGAATGGAAGATTCCTTCCAAGGTGAAACCAAGGAAGAATTAGCACGAACAATATAATACCCCCCCATAATGCTGAACTGGGAGAGCTTGACAGATCCACTGAAATGTTGTGAAACACTCTGTAGTGCATGAGGAAGGAGAAATAACATCTGAAAGTGCGCAAGAAAGCACCTGCAATTGAAAAAATGGTGTGCAAAACAAAACACACATGCATGAGGCTGGAATCATATGGATCCACTGTTGTCGTGGAGGGACACTCACCGGACAAAGATGTGATGGCAAAACAAAGGAAAACTACACAACCCCTCATGGCACTTTATAATAACAGCGCGAGTACAAAAGATGGCACAACCTTATGTGCAAAATCCTCAAAAATGCAAGTACAACAGTGTGGCACTTTATCTCAGTGCGTTTACATAAAAGATATTGCTTACAAATGATGCTCAAAATGTCCAAAACAGACAAAGCTGAAAATACATGAAGGACAACCAAAAAACTGACTGTAGAATGCACCAACAGAAGAAAGAAGTGATGAGACCCACACCACTAGAAAGATGAGAAAACTAAATTTCCGACGATATCTCGTTTGCCAAAAAATGATATCGTATGCCCAAGTTACGGCTTCTAGAAGAAAACAACTCCAAAGATGAAAAAAGCCAGTGCTGGGTAAAATTTGACGGTCATACAGCCGTCGCAGTGAAAATACTGGTTTAAATTTGACGGCCAAATGGCCGTCACCGCAAATGCACAATAGGGCTTATTGTAAAAAAATTTTTTTATAAAAACAATAATAAAAAACTTTTGATTTAAAAAAAAATCATAAAAAAACATGTTTTTTTTAATTTAAAAAAAACTTAAAAAAAAATAAAGGGGCGGGGTCCACATGGGGCCATTGCCTGCCGAATTGGCAGGGCGGTACCCATGCGGTACCAACCGCAGCAGGGGGGTGGCGCCCAAGGGGCCACCACCTACGGTAATGACAAGTGGCGATACCCTTGGGTACCGTCCCTGCCTGCGCCGGGGTACCCGCACCAGGCCGACAAGCCTTTAAACTACCTTTTTTAATTTTTAATTTTTTTACAATGAAAAAACTGTGGAATTTGCAGAAATGCTTTTTTTTTTTTGACGAAATAGAATAATCCGAAAAAATATGCGGAACAATAAATTTCGAATTTTTTTTTTACCAGGCAGGCGAACAGACAGACGGTCGTACGGTCGTACTTGCAAAAAAAAATTGCTCCAAAATTTGACTTTGTCCAAAATGGATGAATGAACAGTCGATTTAGGGGTTTTGGACCACTGCATACACAACGGCAAGATCCGTTTGAGCTGAAAATGCTTCAAAAAATACAGGTATGCCTTGGATCAAAAAAACAAACTCCAAACCCTTGAAGCTCCAAAAATCTTCAAAACAAGAACAGGGAGCAGCAGGTCTGGAGCTCTGATACCATGTAGAAGTTGAGAAAATACAACTTCATAAGAGCTCTAATACCATGTAGGAGTTGAGAAAATACAACACCACAAACCTTAAAGATCACCTGCATGCAAATAACCTATCACAAAAGAAGAGATGAAGACAAACAAGCAAGGGTTCTCTGAAAATTGAAAAATGTATATATCAGAGAGAATGAGAGAATGTAAGAAGATGTGAAATACAATGGGATCAATCCTTATAAAAAAGAGATCAAGAAACCCTAAAGAAACCCTAATAGGAAAAACTCTAAAAGAAGCCCTAAAAGGAAAACATCTAATAATTAATATAATTATTAAATGTCACTTTATGCAAACTAAAGTGAAATCTTAAGAAGGGAATAAAGGTAACTTAATCAACATAATTAAGTTAAAACCTTTACTCTAAAAGGAAATTCCACCTCCTGAAGAGTGAAGTTGCTAGAAAAGGTGATACAATGACTTGATTTTTTATTTTCAACCTTTGATAATATGAGTTTCCAAGTTCCAACTCAGCTCTATGTAGACTTGTCTTTGGGCATTGGCAAGATTTTGCATTGCCAATGCCAATATGTACTTCTTCATGTGAAATTCAATTAAAAAGCTCAAATTCAAACTTCAGTAATGTGATGATGTTCAATTATTTGTATTATTTATTTTATCATTTGAACTACTGATGAACTTGATGGAACTTCTAATTTTTCTCTCTGAATTCCTCTTTGTCTTGACCTTGTCCTGGTCTGTCAATGTGTCATATTGTTTGGGAAAGAACCTAAGGTTGGGGTTTTTATTTTGGTTTTCATGAAAATCCTAATGTCGTATGTAATACCTTGGGTGAAAATCTATTCGGATGTTACCTTTTTTGGGTGGGTTTTGTTGGTGTTTTTTAACGTAAACCAAGTTTGTCTCCTAATCTACAATCATTAACAATTAACAGATAATCCCATTGAATAGCTCAGTAGAATAGGATAATACTGAAATGAGCTGGCCTTTCACCAATAATATCAACTACTTGGAGCATGGGATGATTACAACATTATTTCATAACTTATGATAGTCATTTTATTTGCAATTTGGAAGCAATCTCTAAATAAAGACATACAGACACGGGACTTCACAAACTTGTACAATTTAAACCAGTGCCATATACCATTGGGGATTCAAATTCACAAACATTTTAAATTTAACAACAGATTCAAATACATAGCATATAAGATCCCTGGCAATATTGCATTACAATAGTGTCAATCCATATCCTAACCCAATACTTCTTACTAAATCCCTTTACAAACATATCCATCCATGATTCCATCCAAGCATTTTAATTAATTCCTTGAGTTAAAGCCAAAATGGAAAACATACACACCAGAGCAGTGAGATGAACACCATAATCCTTGATTATACTATTCAAAACTATGATATGTTTATACAAAGGAGAGACATGAGTTCAAAATATAACATCATAACTCAAATGTTAGTACTGTTGCGAAACATCAAATCTTCATAGACCTAAAACCCCATTACTGAATAACCCCAAACCTAAATTATATTAATATTGAAATAACTGGTTCTTACGATCTGTTCTGCAACTATACCTAGACTCAACCTCAAAATATCTGACTTGCCAACCCCTATTTCTGGCCTTTAAATCCTTCTTATAGAAAACGAAGGAGCAAACAAGCATTGGGCCAAAAATTACATGTCATTGGTCAATTGGACTGCTATGTGCCAATTCAAAAATATGATTAAAACCACCGAGTCCCAGAGCATCTTTCCGTTGATTCCACTCATTACATAATAGCCGCTACATTAGCTATATCTCAAAACCTCTGCCAAAATCTGTCATGGAAGCAAAACCATAATCAGTTATACTATAACCGTTGAGCTATTAGTTGCTGGTAATAGACACTATTTTACTCCTCTTCGGTTAAGTACTTGTCCACCCATTTCTGGTATTCCTCATCCATTGGCCAGTTAAAATTCACCACCTCAATCACCTTAGTATCGTAAGGTGTGTACTTCATCGCAACCTGGTTAGCCTCTCTCTCAAAAGACTCTAAGAATATGCTGGTATTAATTATTTTATCCATACTGCTCACCAACAAGTCATAGTCTGAGTCATCACAAATCAATTTGATTTGTGCATCAATAACCTCTTCTGCCCTATGTTGCCACTGCTGTAATGGCAAGATATTTCCCTATGCATCTATTATATCTGGCAGAAAAGTATCATTCCAGTCATCAAAACTCTTTACCAGTTCTCTAATTTTTCTACTCAAATCATTAGGTAGGGCCTGGAATCCCTTCAATGATATCACAAAATTCAGAGTAGGCTTCAATGATTGAGGCCTATTGTCTTTATCAAACCTGGAAGCCTTAAACATAACATCTAAATCAGTGGCCCGAGGGATCCACTTCTCAACCAAAGGAAAAACTACTTCCTGATCTCTGTTAATGTTTTTAATTCCACCCAAGAACAAAGAATACAAAGAATCTACAAATGGCAACCTACAATCAACCTTCTCATTTAGATGCCTCAAAACGGTGTCAACCACCTCATTGTGTTTAGCAATTGCATCATCCTCACTTGCCTTTAGGGTAGCCTGCAATTCTATGATTTTATTCAACATTTGCTTCTTGGTAGGATCCACAAAATACTCAACTTCCTCTTCAACTGGCTCTGGTGCAGGGCTGAGAGTAGGTGTCTGAATGGGGGACCCAAGAGTAGAAATTATTGGGATATTAAGGGGAACTAACCCTGAAGTAGTGGGTAGTGCTCTAATACCAGGGGCACTGGAGGATTCTCCTACCTGCCCATATTTCAGTCTATCAACTTCAGACTGCAACTCAACATTCCTCTACTGTATTCTACTATATTCCCCAATTATTACGTTGTATTTCTCCATCAAACTGTTGTTTTTAGCTTCCTCCCTTTCAACTGTCTTTTGGGCCAATTTGGCCACATTCAATGTCAAGCTTGTGGCTTCTATTGTTGAGGTTTCATAAGCTCTCTTGATGATGATCCCTCCCCTTAGACTTGGGCCAATATCAGCCACATTTGGTTTTCTACCCTGGGGTGCCAATGCCCACATGGCCAGAGTTTCATATTCGTCACTAAAAGCAGAGTCTTGCAGAGCTGCCTTAACCTCTTCCTCATTGTTTTGCATAGGATGCTTGGACTGTAGGATAGCATTGAATGCTACAACATCAATTATGTCCCATTCAGGCAGAAGTAAGACACTAGCCTGAGTCACAAGTCTCCTTCCTTCCTCAGGAGTAATGCTCTTGAATTCCTCCATTAGTTCAACCTTAACTTCATCATCATTCTCCTATTCAGACCTATCAGGTCTTGACTCTCTCCTTCTCTTGCATTTATCCTGATATTCCTCTAATTTCATTCTCCAAATTAACTGCAAGAATACAGGAGTCTTCATGAAGACATCATCATCCAGGAATGCCTTGCAGGCCTCCATCCTAGCATCCTATACACACTGCCCCTTTATATCCATAACAGTTAACACCAATTGTGTTGATCTAGGAGGAGAAGGGATACCAACCTGCATGTCTTGATCAATTATAATTATTTCATCCATCAAAGCCTCTTGTGTTTCCTCAACCCTTTGCCTCTTTAGGCTTGGCTTTGATAGTAACTCTACAAGATCATTTCTCGGTGGTGAATCTAGGTCCACAATCCTTATCCCTCCAGGTTTCCTGATCCCTTGACCCGGTTGTGATGATGCTTGCATTATTTGTTTTCCCCTTTTATCTCCTGCCTCTTCATCACTGCTATCATCTCTCTTCCTCTTGTATAGAGGCCCGTCCTCTAGTGGCTGATAAGTTGGCCTTGTTTCTTCAAGCCTCGCCTCCGATCTTTGAATTCCCAAGTCCACTTCCAAATTGCCTTTCTTGGTTTTCAAGGCGCTCATGATATCTTTGAAGTTATTCATTAAGAAATCTATTCTTTTGTGAAATGGAGAGAACTCCATCAGTGGATCATATTTTGGATCCATTTTATGCACCATAGCCAACAGTTTCTCATAGGCAATCCATTTCTCTTTATTCAATTCCTGCTTGGTCAAATCAAACTCATTTCTGATTAGATCCTCAGGAAAATTGAAAACATGTGCAAACTTGCCATCTTTAATTCGTTGCTTGAATAGGGAAAAGAATCCCTCGGGGTCATGCTGCCTCTTAGATCCACTCTTCAAATGATAATCATCAAAAAATCTTCCAAAGTGGACCCATCCTCCCTTGGAAAAGACAAAATCTGAAACAACAGTATAATCAGGGAACAAAGTCCCTTTTCCTTTCCCTGTCAAATTATCCTCATGAATGCAACCTAGTTGCCACATGACCTTGGAAAATCCCATCCTTGATGGTAGATTATATGGGAGAATGTGAGGAGCTCCCTGGAAACCATAAACCCTTAGGACAGTGCTTACAGGGTATAAGATGATGTCACCCCAATTGTGGCACACCTTCAAATCAGGCTTCCTCACTTTGGGTCGGAGGAAATCATGCAAATCCTCAGGGACCCTTGGCACATTTACCACCAATCTAGCTCTAAGTCTAGAAGCAAAACAGTTATCAAACTGCACAAAGCTAGCACCTCCCTTGTTGCAAGACAAATCTGCACTCCAAACCTGTACTGGTAATCTTTCTCCATTCACTTCTTGCCTCAACTCCATTTTCTCTGAGAAGAAGTCGACATTCTTGTACAGGAACATATGCATTAATATGGAGTACCAAAAGAAAGGAGTACCAGTGTCCCCCATATGCAACTTCAACAAACCCTCATGCATCTTTTCAACAAGAAAAGATGCATAGTCGTACACTATAAAAAAATTGGGATGCTGAATCTGAGCCCTCATAAACATATAAGCAATGGGCATCACGGTATTAGGGTTGAAACCTAAAATCTGGCAAAGTGAATAAAATGTTGCCAAGAAGTGATCAACAAAACAACTCAGCCTGAAAGGCTCCTGATCAGTTGGGCTAATGTGAATCGTTGAACTGCCTGCCTTGGCTAAATGAGGAGGAAGCAATTTTGATCTGAAAAGAGGTTGTGACCTGGCATATTCCTGCTTCATTTCCTCAAAATCTACCCGGACTAAGAATGGGCTATATTCACTCAAATTGAAAACCTGTCAAATCTCATATGCATTTATATTTAGTAGAACCCCACCATCATTATCCCTAATAATCCTTGTAATAGGATCATATTGTGCTGCCATAGCTCTGAGTAGGTCAATATCAAGAAATACATTTGGTACAACTAGTTACCCCATATCGTACTTCCAGCTATTACAGAAAGGATGAGGCACATTTCGTTGCTCATACCATCTCCTAAACATTTCTAGGCCCATCATTTGGACCCTAGCATCTGCAATATTATAGGTTTTACACCTTAGTCCCTCGCCTAAGGCTTTCCCATTCATTAAAACCAAACCCCTCTTCTTGTCATTCATTGATAGCGGGAATTGATCTAGGAAATCGTCGTATAAATTCCTTTGCAAATAATCAATATGGCTAAAATGCTGCTTTGGTGGCACCATTTTGAACAACCATGGCTTCTCCTAAAATTAAATTATTGAACAAACTAGGGCTACCCAAAACAAAATTACACCAGAACTTTGCAATTTCCCACAATTCAAAAGAACCAGTAACCTTACAGTCTTAATCAACAAGACCCCTGACTAACACAATACAACCCTCTGTAAAAAACACATTCAAATAGAAATCGTGGCATAGAAGGTAACTCACAGGATTTCACGCCTTGCAGAAAACCAAACCTCGCTGTAATTGCTTGAAAAACTCAATCTCTGGCTCTGGAGTCCTGGACCGCTTTGAAAACATTTGAATGCCTTTGTGGTGAAGATAGAATGGAATTAACTACTTAAAGTCGATGAAAAATGGCCAGTAGATGTCTCATCCACCATTAAAGCTCACTTGCATGCCGCACCAACAAATTCAATCGTAGTTGATGCAAATTTAAATCCTCGCCTTCGATCTCTTGTTCCTGTCAGATCATCAATGATCAAACGACCATCTTCAAAAGGCTGACAACATCTCCATGTCATTATCGAGGGCCCACCATAATACACAACGCTAAAGGAATACACGTGGCATCCACCCGTGATATCACAATCTCTAAACACCCATCACTTTAGGATCATGCGATGGCGGGTAACCGTTGATTCCCTCCATTGGCGATCATGATCATTCACAACAGTGAGCAGCACCAAAACCTATTCGTCGAACAACTTTTCATCAAGGTTAAAACATCGTCGTTGATCTCGAGCACGTGCATCTCACATCTGGTTTAGTAACCCACTCTATAATGTACTAAAGTCTGATACAAATATTAAACACTTTATTTACTCCTTTTCAGCATCGGCAACCTGGGACACGTGGCGCCCGCCCGTGATATCGCAATCACCAAGCAACCAACAATGATGTCATCGCAAGATCGTGGGGAACGGTCAAGATCGACCGTAGGGAGATTGACGGTCACTAAAAATAACCCTTGCAAAATAATACAATTACTTAAAATAAAAGAGGGGAAGGGGACACCGTCTAGGACAACAGAAAATGATGGCTCAAAGTTGTTCTAAAACACAAGACACGATTCGACCCAAACTTGAGAAATAAAAGGTCAGGCGAAATATTTAGCATTTTTATTAAAAGGGACTCGGCCTAGATGATTCAATGGAACATAAGTTGTTTTGAAACCACCCTCAAAAAGGTAACATCAGAAAAGACCCAACCCAAAGATATACATTATATGGCAAGTTACTAAAGCGGCTGCGAGATGCATGTGCTCAAAATCAACGAAGGTGTTATAATCTTGATGAAAAATTTTCTCGACGGTTATGTTCAACAATGGTGACTGTTATGAATGAACACGATTGCCGATGATGAAGATCAATGGTTTCCCGCCATCGCGTGATCAAAAGATGCGAGGTGTTTATTGATTGCGATATCACGGGCGAGCGCCACGTGTTCCTTTGGTGATGCATAGTGTGGTGGGTCCTTCGTGCTGAGATGGAGATTACATTAGCCTTTTTGAAGGCAACCATTCGATGCTCTGACGAAAGTGAAGGATTGATGGTTGGGATTTGAATTCGCATCAAATGTGATTGGAAACTTGGAGCCTTTGGTGTGACATGCAAGTGAGCTTTAATGGCGGATGAGACGTTTTCTGGCTCAATTCGATTGACATTAAGTAATTTTACTTCGTTCTATTTTACCACAAAATTATAATAGATTTTGGTTGTCTTGATGACAGTTTTGGGCCACTTTTGGCACAAGTTTCTTGAGGTTTGGCGGCTGGCCAGTGCATCAGCCATTTTCTAGCGGATAGGAAAAACAAGAAGATTCTCATGGGACTCAGTTGTTGTAACAAATTTTTGAAATATCATAGGGGGGTCCAAGTGACTGGTGACATGTGTATTTCTGGCTCAATGCTTATTTTCTCCTTCATTCTCTATAAGAAGGATTTCAAGGCCAGAAATATGGGTTAGCAAGTTGGATAATTTTAGGTCGAGTCTAAGTAAAGTTGCAAAGCGAATTGTAAAGGGCCTGTTGTTTTAGTGAAAATGTTGTTTTAGATTTTGTGTCATTCTCTAGTAGGTTTTAAACTCATTAGAGTTTGATGTTTTAGGACAATACTAGCATCTGAATGGAAATTACTCATTTCAAACTCATATCTCTCCATTGTATAAACATATCATTATTTTTAATAAAATGATTAAGGGTTATTTTGTTCATTTCTAAGTTATGGATGTTGAACTGTTAGTCTGTTAGCTTTTGTTATGTTTTGACTAAAAATCTTGATATGATTCATGAAGTGCAATATAATATAAAATATCATGGAGACTTGGAGTGCAATATAAAATATTAAATAAAATATGCTGAACTTGAAGTGCAATGATTCACAATTTATTTGAATACAATATAAAAAATCATCAACTATTGTTTGGAATATGATTCATGCAGTGCTTGAGTACAATATAAAATAAGATTATAAGATATCATGAACTTGAAGTGCAATGATTCATAATTTTCATTTAATAGAATATAAAATATCATTAACTACAGTTTGGACTTTGGAACAATGAAAACTGATTCAAGAAGTGCAGTAAAAATACCTAAAACCTGCTAATTCTCTTCCATTTCCGAAATGGAGTCAGGGTCCTCAAACCAATGCTCATCTTCAGATAAAGTAAAAGAGTCATCTTGATTCAGAGACTGCTCTGCACTTTGTTCGGCCTGTTTCTCAAAATCAACATTCATTGTTTGATTTGTGTCAATTTCAATATCATTGTCATCTTGATCTATCCTAGGCCCACTGCCACTGCCACTAGTACCACCACCAGTACCAACCCCTCTTCCTTCACATGTGGACCTCCAGATTGTGAGTGCCCTTTCAAAAGGAATTTTTTTGACATTATATGCAGTTCCTTTCATCCTCAAGCAATTTACCAAATTCTTGTCCAGTTTGTTTCTTAACTTTGATTACAAAAACCCCAATGTACTGAAAACTCTCTCATCCTCCACCGACCCCAATATCATTTTTTAACATAAATCAACAAGTTTGAAATATTCTAACATCGAACCACACAATATTTCACTCTGACCTAAGCTTGTCCAAACCATTTTTATTGATCCCGGTTTAAAGGCCTTCTCCTTGCCCATGGAATCAGACTGGTCCCTCATAGCTATTGCAAAACTTTGATATTTCTTTCTAAGATTATTTTCATTTAAAATTCCTTCTATTGCCTACTCATTGTATGTTACCTTTTTTGAAAACTGTTCGATCACGATTTTTACTTGATCATGAAAATATTTTGGGTTATCTCGGTTCACCCAAAATTGAGGATACACAATACCCATGGCTTCAAGTACTTCATGTTGAGGGAATCTTTCACGAATCTCTGAGGAAAGAGATTTTGCAATTTCCTTCAAATTATCACTAACAGATTTAACAATGTCGTTAAAATCTTCCTCATTAACAGGTACTTCTTTTCTAGAGCGCCTGGCTGTCTTACAATGGTACATTGGTATCTCATATCCACGTACACAAATACATAAGTGCCCGCTTGCATTAAACTATAAATAATTATCAGGATTATTCAAATCAGTAATTTTCTGCCACATCAAATAATTTGCGCCTTTTTGTGTTAGATCTAGATATAGATGATCGAGGGCCAAGCATGTAAGTTTACGTAGATTGACATATTCATAAATATACATAGTTCTATCTTGGGCTTTCTTCACAAGATTGTTCTTCTCATCCAGCATGGGGAGAAGACTAGATAAAGTCAAGAGTGTCTCTATATCGCTTAACCTATGTAAGAGTTCAGGAGCTTTGTCTACTGTGCTGTGATGCTTGTACATCAACCCAATCAAGGATTGATATTCTGAAAGAACTCGTTGTACTGGTCCATGCAGGGAGATCCATCTGGTATCGACATCCTTGAGAAGCTTGTTTCCAGGTGTTATTCCCTCAACAAAATGTTGAAATTCAAGGAAACGTTTGGGACTTCGACAGAAGTATGCGTGGATCTTGCGAACTAGATTTTCAACTTTTGATACTGTTGGAAACTTGCTTACAATTTTAAATGCTAAATTCATTATGTGGGCCATGCAGTGAATGCCAAGCATGTATGGTGTACAAGTAGTTTGTAACTTTGTGCAAAGACCGCTCCTTTCAACTTGCATTGTTGCAACTCCATCAACTCCTACACACACCAACTTTTTAGCAATTGTCAACTCATCCAAACCTGCAATTTCATTCAAAGATTTCTTGACTAGTTCAAATAGATTTTGCGATGTTGAACAGTCATTCATTTTATGAACACAAAGAAGATGAGCTTGGCAAACATGTTGTTCTATAGTATACAAATGCATACAAACCCAAGAAGTATTGTCTACCACAGTAACTTCATCTAAAGATAATGCAATAAAATTTGACTTCTTTAATTTCTCCTTTAAATCTTGCTTTTCCACTACAGCAAGACAGTTCGCCCATTCCCATCCAGCGTTTACTGACCAATGTGAGAAGGGAAAGTGGGGAACACTCAAATAAGATAATAAATCAAAATATTCTGGGTAGTCTATCATAGGACGCCCCCTGGACAAAATATGAAAAACAACACTCATCTGAATAGTTTTTGACAGATTTGCTACTACCATGGCTTTTCCAAAATGAGCCTCAAGTGTACCTTCACATTTTTTAATCTTCTACATTCTATGGTTATGCTCTCCATAATCTGCGGCATACTTAACATGAAGACATTCTTCTTTTGATTTCCATCTTACGACTGATTGTTCTTTTCTGTCTATGATTTATTTTTTGTAAACTTTGTTGATATACTTTTCTACAGTGTCAAGATTTAGCTGCATAATCTTGTCTCTTCCACATTTCCAACTACAAATCTTACATCTGACCTTTGTTTCCCTTTCAATATCATTTTCATTTGATACCCCCACTAGTTCAAGGAATGGGTACTTCGACAACCAACCAATTTGAAAATTCCTTGTCATTTCCCACTCGTGCCACAATTTTGCTTTGCCTTTTCTTTTCTTGCTACCAACATCATCCTCATCCAAGTCGATTATCTCATTCTAGCTATCTAGGGTATCCCTTGGAACATCTTCTGCGGTATTGCCATCCTCATTTGATACATTTTGATTTAACACAATGACAATCTCACCTTGACCTTCCTGTGGTGAAAGAGTTGATGATATATCTCCATCTTCAATAATATTTGGTGGAAGAGTTGATGGTGTAGCTCCACCTTGATCTGATGGATTATAAGCTTTTCCAATTCCAAAGTAAGACTATATGGTACCTCCCCGTTTTGGGCGTTTTGATGGCCTCCCAGTCTCTTCATTACCCGCCTGCTCAGGAGTCTTACCCTTGCTGCTCGACATATTGATCTCACTTCGAATAAAAGCTAGAAAAAAATTTCTTCTTGTTGAAGAAGGACAGACCGACAGAGAATATAGATCCCATTCTGTACTTAAAATTATGTTTAAGAATGAAGCAAGAATGGAAAACAGATAAAGAAATCTTATTATTATAACTAATAGTCTAATAACTAATACCAGTATGAAGAAATGATCACTCACCTTTGAGTCTACGTTTTCGGGTTTCGCCGACTTCTGAATCAAGAAGTAGAATCTCAAAACCGAAAAAAATGTGTAAGAACAAATAACAGTTTCAATTGTATTTATATCAATCCATATTTGGCGAATTCCGCGGGATTTTGAAATGGTATGTTAAAAATTTGACGAATCCCGCGTGCTTATACAACGATACCTTGAAATTTTCAAGGCAAAATAGGTCCTCATAAGCAAATATTTGTAAATTTTAATTGGCGAAATGGGTCCTCATATAATGTTGTCTTAATAGTATTGGCGAATATGTTGGTGTTTTATGACATGCTCCCCGAGATTACAGGCGAAAATATTGATCGGTCCATTGGAAATGCGTAGTCTGTTATGACGAATTTATTGCCTAAACATGCCTCATAAAAAAAACCGCTGGCAAATGGACATGCATTGGACCGATAGTACATTAAACTTGGGTGATTTGAACACCTTGCTGGATACCTAGAATTCGCCAAATTCGATTTGCTCGATTCCTGGAATTCACCACTAAAGTTATCCCTGGTTGGCACATATGAAGTGTAGAACTTTAAATGAAGCAAATGTGTGAGTAGTCCAATAGAAGAGGATTAAGCAAGCTGTATGAAAAACTACAATTAGTATCTATGGAAAAGTTGCTTTGGTATCAAATCAGTGTTATACTTGATATATTGCAGTTTAGAATGTTAAGTGATTTCAAGGCATGATATCATCAATTGGTGTCAAGTATATGATATCAATTGGTACAGAGCATGAAGTAGAACATCTAAAATTGATATTAGACCTGATTGGCACTGAGCATGTACCGACACTTCAACCAACATCAAATATTAGTAATTAGTACAAAGCGGTTGAACTATATGGATTTTCCATTACAGTAAAATGGAGATCAACAATTGGTATGAGAGCACAAATTTGTCTTCAGTTGGTATCAGTCAAAGGGGGAGCTAAGTCCCTTTTCCATTGCTAAGAAGAAGTGAAGGCTGCAACAATATGGTAGCCTAAGACAAAGAAGAGGAGAAATTTATGACCCTTTTCCATTGATGTTGAAGGGGGAGAAGTTGTGCAAATTCTCAAAACATTTGAGCATGGGGGAGAAAAAGTGAGCAAATGCTCAAAGTAGAGCATAAGAGAGAAAGTTATGCAGGTGCTCATAAGGATGAGCAAAGGAGAAGGAATGCCAAAGTAGGAGAATTGAGAGCTCAGATGTTATCCATCATTGGTATGAGACCTTTGGAAGGTTGAGCATTTAAGTTTTTCCATCAATGACAAAGGGGGAAATTGTTGGCATATAGTTGTCATTGATGTCAAAAGGAGAAATCATGCAAGGTAGGTTGTTGGCATGATAAAAGAGGATCAAAGATGAAATGGAGTTTCTCATGCAAGTGAGGATGTTGGCATTAATGTCAAAGTGATATTGATGTCAAAAGAGTGGAATTGATCATGCAAGGGAGATGTTGGCATGATGATAGATCAGTGGTATGCCTAAATGCTCTTAAGTTTAGAGGATGAATGTGAGAGCAGTGGACCTAGTTCTAGAAGAGATGGTGCAGAGTGATGAAGACAAGAGTAAGTATTTGAAAATATTACAAAGTTGCTCAAACAGTTGCAATATTGTCATGCAATATTTACATGATGATGCAAATGGTTCTTTGAGTTGTCTGGGGTCAAATCTGTAGGAAAATTCAATTTGGGTCTTTCGAGAGCATTCCAGTGTTGTTCTCTGCAGGTCCAAAAAGTGAAGGATATGCCCAAAAATGAATTATATTCGCCTTCAGGTGTTTTAGGGTTTATCAGTCAAATCCTATGGTTGTTGCAGTCACGGTGATCATACATGTTTCTATTTTTTCGATGATTGGCATTTGGCATAAAATGGTTTGTTACTTAAGTCGCTGGGTTCCAAGTTTTTCTAACTTATGTCGTGGGGTTCTAGAGTTTCATAACCTCTCGACTTAGCGACTTAGGAAATGGAGTGATAAGGTGTAAGCAGGGATTTATTGATGAGAGTGAATGGTATTAGTGGGATTCATTCTGAAGTCTCTTCGACAACCTGATAGCTATGTTGTTGGTGAGTCACAAATTTTTAGAACTTTGTAACCTCCGAAAAGATGTTCTGAGGTTCGGGTTTTCAATGACTTAGCAGATGAAGCAATAAGGAGTAAGGAAGCACTCCATGTGGGACCCAACCATAATGACATGGATGACAGTGATGATGATGCAAACATGTGGCATGATGAGATTGAGTGAATGGTAATCCACATCCTTATGGATTACGATGCAGTGATATGGCGATGAGGTGGATAGGTGATCTCATCAAGGGTTTTCATCAGAGTGACATTGTATCATTGATAGGAATCTTAAGTTAGTCCCTTCGATGCAATGATGATAACCTTCATTAGGTGGACAAAGCAATATCACTAGGACTTTGAAGCTAGTCTCTTCAATAGGGCGATAGGAGAGTGTGATACCGACTGTAGGACCCAATAAGGTGGACGTGGCAATGAGACCCGGTAAGATGAGGATGACGTGCGTTGATGGTACAGTTAGAAAGGGAACAAAAGGATGACACATGGCGGGAAGCAATAATGGATAGTTGCATGTGGTGACATGATGGCATGGGGACCACTTGTCTACAACAACGAATGGTATTAGCGTGACAACCCCATATCGATGAGAGTGGAGTTGATGTTTCTTTGATAGCTCGATGACTATCTCATTGATGTGACATTGGCCTATTGGTAGGAGTCTGGAAGATGTCTCTTCGATGAAGCGATAAGGGAAGAATCTAAGTGGGACCTGATAAGAAGGTGACTATGACAAAGGCTAACAGGTGGAAAAGAGCGATTGCTTGATATGCTAATTCACATCGTTGTTGCAAATTACTTGTCAATGACATGGAGGATAGATGACATGTGAGCCCATGCAGATGTCGATGTGAGATCAATCTATCAAAGAGAAGTTAGCAAGTCTCTTTGATGTAACGATGCATGATAGTCATAAATCGATTGTCAATGGATGTGCAAGATCAAAAATGTTAATTTGAAGAATGCTAATCCGATGGTGGTGATTTAAAGGTGCTGACAATATCGATGGACAACTCACATTCTTGTTGTGAGTTATGTGGCAGTCAGTAGACCTTGCGTATGAAATGCAATCAACAGATCAAAGAGAATGATATACATTGGTGATATTGTGGTATGTGTCTCTTCGACAAAGCAACATGATGCATAACCCTATGATCAACAACGAAGATCAAGCGACAAAGATCTGATGGTGATGAGTGACTGGCATGAGATGAGAACTAATGGTGATAGTCTAATTGAAGTTGATCAAATGACTATGTTTTAAAGGCATGGCAATGAACATAGGATTGTAGGATCATGGTGCGAGAGAAGATCAATGGTTAGTATTTGAACTTGAAAGATCTACAACGGTCTGGTCTATGTGAATAGGGTTATGACTGGTAACCGACACAGAGGAAGGAATTAATTGGTCCAACTGCACTAGCAAACAATGTAAATGAAGATTTGATATTCAAGATGGTGACATAAATTACATAGGTGATTGAGATCAAATCTGACCAAATGGCTAACATAATGCATTGAATGCATAACCAAATTCTAGGGTTGACAAATAGCTAATTTGGGAAAATTCTCTGTAACTGAATTAAATATTGGGTAGCTTGATGCAAGATATGGCAATATCTAGTAAATGATATCGGATGTCTTTATGATGAGATGGACAATGGTGTGTGTGGCTCGAGGTAAAGGAAGCTTGCTGGTGAAGTTAGTATGTAAATAGAACCCTAACAGTAAGTTGGAGATGATCTGGACAATGGAGAGAATCTTGAGGTAGAGATTGTAGGCTGGTGGAGAAAGAAGACAATTAGATATTGTCAAAGTTAGATGTCTGAGTAAGTGTGCAAAAATAGAGGGAACAACTTGCAGTTGTATGGATTATTGAATAGAGTTACATCTTTCCAAGTATGCTACAGAGATAGGTAGAGTGGTGTGATGTAGTAAGTATGCAAGAAAAAGAGAGAGATGTGCAACACACAGTGAATGCATTTGAAAAGTCCTAGACTGTAATACAAAACATCATCTAGGTTTGCATTCAGGAGAGTGTAGATGTGTCAAACACTACATAAAGGGAAAGTGGTGTAGTGCAACAAGATAAAATAGTGATTGTTTTATGTGCAAAGGAGAGTGCAGAGTAGGGGTGTTTCGCTGAGAGTGCAACTTCAGTAGTAGAGTGTGAGTTGCAGTAAGTGCAAAAAAGTACTGAATGTAATGATGCATCATAGGTTTTGTAAAACCAAGTCTATGCATATTTAAAATTGTTATCATAGAGGTTGTAGCCTCATTACACTGAGTTGAAGCTCAAATTAGGGTGTTGTTGTATCTTTGAAGTAGTTACTTCTAAAACTAGGGAGTTGTTGCTTCCTTGGAGTTGTAGCTCTTAAATCAGGGTGTTGTTGCATCCTTGAAGTTGTTTATTCTAAATTAGGGTGTTGTTGCATCCTTGGAGTTTTTTCTTCTAAATTAGGTAGTTGATGCTTCCTTGGGTTGTAGCCCTAAAACATTGTAACATAGATTTCTTTTGTGATGTTGGATTTGAGCAGTAGACTCAAGCAACCTTGGTCACTGTGGTTTTTCCCATCCTAGATTTTCCACGTACATATGGTGTTATGTGATGTTTTTGTGTGCATGCATATTTATGTCTCTGCATTTTTAGTATGTGCACATTGGGTGGTTAAGGAAGTAATCCGCATAAAGGTTTTGAGAGAGAAAGTTTTGAGTATCTATTGATTCACCCCCCTCTCAATAGATCATTGTGTTCCAACAATACAAATATCTCATAAGGTGGAGTAAAGGAGAAAAACCTAGTGGAAAATATAGAAAACCCTTCTCCAAAAGAGAAATGATGCAATGAAACAAAATGTACAAGTGAAGAAGAAAAGTGATAGATGGAGGACTCATGATGATCCCCTAAGGACTACTTTTAGCACAAAGTACAAGAAATGTTCTCCCCATAGGAGAGAAAAGAGAGGTGGTCATGTGATCCCCCTCAAAACATGTGAAGTGATGAACTCCATGTGAGGGAATGCTTCCTCCCAAAACTGATATTAGAAGAGAAACCATGCAACCTCCCCTCAAAATGACCCCGATAGTTCTATTAGATGCTCAACATTAGATGTTGAAGATGATCCACAAACACTAAACAACATTTCTCCCTTTGGGAAGAAACAACACCACAAATGTGTGCAATATGAATATGCAAGGTGAATGTATTTGAATGATGCAGATGATCCAAAGATTGAAATGATTCCAACGATGCTCAAAGATCTCCAAGCCAATGTTTATGGGTGATAGATGTTGATAAGATGGATTAGGTACCATAGCTGATTTTGGAACAAGGACCATTAATCTATGGTTATGTCTGGACTGATGTGAATTTGATACTGCTATAGATGATGATAACTCATGAATGTTTGCACAATCTATCACGATAAAATCCAATGTAGGCGAGGCAAGAGCAATATCCAAAAATGGCAATGGTGATGCAACTTCATCAAAATTGTCATCAAATAGAAGACAATTGTCCTCAATAGTGTCATCCAAATATGAAAGGTGGGATTCTACAAACAAATATGCTATGTCTAGTAGATATGCATCCTAATGTGGTGGATTTGGAATGCCGATAATAATGTCTTGATGCAAATAATCACTAGAACACATGAATGAGTCAATGCCAGATTCAAATGTAGCAACAAGTGATATGGGAGGTGAGATATCAATGCAAATCATTAGACTATATTGTTCATCCCCAAATGATGATGTCTCACAAGATGTATGAGTGAGACTACATGATGTTTCTGCATGTGTTGGAACTAGAGGATAAGGTAAGGCAATGCCATGACTAAGAAGAATTTGTCCCAGTTCCTCAGTTCAACTAAACCAACATTCTTCTATTGTATGCCTTTTCTTTCCACAATATCCATATTTGATTTTCCATTTATTAGGAGGATTACAAATAATACTCAAATGGAAGGGATCTAGTATGAGACATGATCACATGAACCAACAAAATAAAAATCAAAAACACGCAGATTGCCCTCCTTGATTTAGAGAGCCCCCCAAAATGATAAGTGTTGATTGTAGCCCCCTAGAACAATGTTTAAGAAAATTTTACAAGTTATGAAATTCAAATGCCAAAATCTTTTGTTTATAATTCACAAAGATTTTTTACAATTTTCTAAAAAGATGGCAATTGAGATCTAATTTTTACATGCAAAATCAGATTCCTTGTGAAATTATGATAGAAATGAAAAAAAAAGTTTGCAAAATTTTGATAATTGGGGTTAAAGCTATCAAAATTTGTTTACAAAATTGACTTCAGAGTTTAAAGTTTGTATTAAACAATAAAAAATCAAGAACGTCTCGACATCAAAATATCGGGTTTGGAAAGAGCTTTCCAACAACTATTTACAATCGAAAACACCCCCCGTTTGCAAGTTATGGATAAAAGAAAAACTCCCTCCCGCCCCCTTACAAACACTTAATGGTTTATCCAAACCACTAAGTTAAATTTGATAGCCTACAAATGTAAAAAAAATAATTACATAAATAAGTTACTTTTAAATGTTTAACCAAAAAAAGCTAGACAAATGTCGTGGGGAAGACCACATGTGGAGATTGTTTAAGTCTTTTGATCGAGTTAAGGGGTGAATATATACTTGATTTGTGGAGATCTTGCTAATTGTTGTGACCTCCCACCAGAAATAGTAGAACTCCATGCCACAAATGGATGAAGCAGCACAAAAGAATCTAATCGACCTGTTGAAATAGGTCGGGCTTAACTGACACACTCTAAGGGTACACTCCTTAGGTGGCCAGGCCCACTGCCTCTTTAATCCCGAGCTTTGTCGATGACCTTTACTGTTTCCCTTTCTGCATGCCTCTTCCATTTCCTGTTCGCGTCCTTCATCGTTGTCTCTGTTTCGTTTCCCTGAGAACTTTAAAATCTGCAAAAAGTAAGCTACCGTGTCTGCAAATTTTATCGACAACTATGGAACAACCAAGCTTTGCAATATTTTTCATCAGATATAGTTTCTCTCTCTCTCTCTGTTGTTCAAATGAGTTGGTTTCTTAATCCCACATGTGTCGAGTGGGAAAACGCAACCGGAAAGGAAAATATAAAGTTATTGAGCATTGTAGAGAATTCGCTACCCACTTCATACATCGTATGATCAACTCTTAAAATATATCTAAACTAGTACTTTTGTTATATTTAATTTTTTTAAGTTTTTAAGTTTTAGATATAAATTTTCAAATTTTAACTTTAAGAGTTAAATAATCATTATGTTATATTTAATTTTTTTAATTTTTTAACATTAACATTTTAATAATTATTAATATTTCAAATTATTAAAAAATAATGTTTCAATTTTAATTTTATAATAATGATATATAATTTGATATTTAGTGTCAATTATTTTTTTAAAAAAATTAGACAATAATAAAGCAATCAACAAATTATTTATTGAAAATCAATTTTGAATAATAATTTTAATTAAAATGATTAAATAATAGTTAATAATAAATTATTGGCTATTAATTATTTTAAATTAAATTTGATGAATAAATTATAAACAATATTTTGACAAACTTGACATACACAACCATTTTGTACATATCTTATGAATTTTGTATTTCATGAAACCACGTCATGTTGATGCATTTTATCTAGAAACTCCTATGTCATTGCATTCATCCACATTTTCATACATGTCTATCAACACATGCATAATTATAATATTTGACCCAAAAAATGTTTTATATTATTTCTTGATGGATCTCCATATCCAACTTTAAAGCTTACATTTCAGTAAACACTGGACATTGGTAAATGTCATTGAGTTTGGTTTTATTTCTTCTAATTTCATTTGCCTAAATATCACAATAGCTTGTTACATACCTAGTTTGCATTTTAATCTACAAGATATCACATTTCATGAAATGTCGTTTCAATTGAGGCATTCTATCAAATAGTTCTCGTGCCTTGTTAAGGCTATGACATTTTGCATATATGAGTTTGAATTTCATTGAAGGATTTGGCTCCACATTAACTAATTTCTCGTGATTGATTTTTTTTCTTTCTATTTCATGTTTTAATTTGTGATCATTGCAATTGCACTTCTTGGAGACATTATGCCAAGCAATTCACTAGCATTGAAGCATTAATTTGGTTCAAACATAAACTACTGCATACAACTCTTTGAACATTTTATTTGGCATCTCCTTCAAGCATCAAGTTAGTGAGTGTTAGAGACTAGTATTGAAGCATAGATACTAGATATTTTACCCATTAGCATTCATTCACATTGTTAACATCTCCTATGTATTCTCCTCTATCTTCCCTTACTTTTCATAGTTCCCAATATCTAGACATTCAACTCGTTGACTAGCCTAGTTGATGAAACTAGACAAAAGTGGTGAAATGATTGTTGTATTTGCATCATGTATGTAGAATTAATAGTAGTAACAATAACCTACCTATAGTTGAATCAAACACTATATTTAGAAGTTTTAGAAGGCTTGCTATTAGAATGACATGTCCTATAGTTATAATTTATGCATTCGTTATCTAGGGCCACCCATTTGTTATAAATTTCCTATACTACTAAAATTCCCCACTTATGAAGCATGTAGTGAAATAATATGATCTTCATTTCATGCTTCATAAGTGGGGAATTTTTGTAGTATGGAGCATGTAGTGAAGATCATATTTCATAAAATGAAGAGAACATCTTGTTGAAAGTTCTATTTGTAAAATATACCCAAAATCATGAAGTACTAAAAATATTCATGGCCTGAGCAGGGAGTCAACCATATCCTTATGTACTACCTAGATACTTTGAGCCATCTACTCTTATTACCTCGACATAGATTTGTATTTGTAGTTATTTTATATTTAAGTGGTGAAGATATCAATTTATTTGTATAAACTGAAGAGAGGGAGTCGTCATAACATACTATATGGTATAACCTATAGAGAACAAAGATGAAAATACAAGAAAAAAATAATAGTTTGCAATTAGTTATTTCTACCATGTGTTGATTTCCATGGAGTTGTAGATTTGTGCCTAAGCCATAAGTGATTACTCAATTTAAATGCAAACCTTGTTCAATTGATCAATTATAAATCAATTGATATAACTTGTAGAGTATCACCTACTTTTATTGTTGTGGGCATATCTAACATGAAATAAATATACAACTCTATGGAAATGAATATATGGTGGAAATAACTAATTGTGAACTACAATTATTTTTCTTGTCTTTTCATCTTTGTTCTCTTTAGGTTATACCATATAGTATGCAATGATTACCAACCCTCTCTTGAATTTACACAAATAAATCTCTTCACCACTTAAATATAGTATAGTTACAAATAAAAATATATGCCAAGTCAATAAGAGTGAATGGCTCAAAGTATCTAGGTGGTAGTTAAGGATGCACTCTTAATTTATGAAATATGATTTTCACTATGTGCTTCATAAGTGGGGAATTTTAGTAGTATAGGCAATTTGTAACAAATGTGTGGCCCTAGATAACCCATGTATAAATTGTAAATATATGACATGTCTTTCTAATAGCAAGCCTTCTAAAATTTATAAATATAGTGTTTGATTCAACTATAGGTTGGTTATTGCTAGCACTCTTAGTTCTACATACATGATGCCAAATACAACAATCACTTCACCACTTTTGTCTAGTTTCATCAACTGGGCTAGTCAATGGGTTGAATGTCTAAACATTGAGAACTATGAATGGTAAGGGAAGATAGAGGAGAATACTTAGGAGAGATGTTAACAATGTGAATGAATCCCAATGGGTATAATATCTAGTATATATGCTTCAATAGTAGTCTCTAACACTCACTAACTTGATGCTTGAAGGAGTTGCCAAATAAAATGTTCAAAGAGTTGTATGTAGTAATTTGTGTTTGAACCAAATTAATGCTTCAATGCTAGTGAATTGCTTGGAATAATGCCTCCAAGAAGTGCAATTGCAATTATCACAAATTAAACATGAAATAGAAAAAAAAAATCAATCACGAGCAATTAGTTAATGTGGAGCCAAATCCTTCAATGAAATACAAACTCATATATGCAAAATGTCAGAGCCTTAACAAGGCACAAGAACTATTTGATAGAATACCTCAATTGAAATGATATTTCATGAAATGCGATATCTTGTAGATTAAAATGCAAACTAGGTATGTAACAAGCTATTGTGATATCTAGGCAAATGAAATTAGAAGGCATAAACCAAACTCAATGACATTTGCCAATGTCCTCGTGTTTACTGAAATGTAAGCTTTAAAGTTGGATATGGAGATCCATCAAGAAATAATATAACACATATTTTGGATCAAATATTATAATTGTGCATGTGTTGATAGACATGTATGAAAATGTGGATGAATGAAATGACATGGGAGTTGCTAGATAAAATGCCTCAACATGATGTTTCATGAAATACAAAATTCATAAGATATGTACAAAATGGTTATGTTGAAGTCTTAGATATTTTTATGTACATGTACATTCAGTTGTGATACATTAATATCATTATTAAATTGTCATTTGTGTACGTCAAATTTGTCAAAATATTGTTTATAATTTATTCATTAAATTTAATTTTAAATAATTAATAATCAATGATTTATTATTGATTATTATTTAATAATTTTAATTAAAATTGTTATTTAAAATTTATTGTCAATAAATAATTTGATGATTGTTTTATTATTGTCTAATTTTTTTTTTTTAAAATTGACACTAAATATCAATTATATATCATTTATTATTAAAAAAAATATTTCTAAAATTAAAATCGAAAAATTATTTTTAATAATTTGAAATATTAATAGTTATTAAAATCTTAATGTTAAAAACTAATTTAAATATAACATAATAATTATTTAAATCTTAAAGATAAAATTTGAAAATTTATATCTAAAAGTTAAAAACTTAAAAAATTTAAATATAACAAAAGTATTAGTTTAGATATATTTTAAGAGTTGATCATACGATGTGTAAAACAGGTAGCACATTATCCACAATGCTCAATAACTTTATATTTTCCTTTTCCGTTGTGTTTTCGTACTTGACACATGTGGGATTAAGAAACCAACTCATTTGAACAACAGAGAGAGAGAAAATATATCTGATGACAAATATTGCAAAGCTTGGTTTTTCCATAGTTGCCGATAAAATTTGCAGACACGGTAGCTTACTTTCTGCAGATTTTAAAGTTCTCAGGGAAACGGAACAGAGACAACGGCGAAGGACGCGAACGGAAAACGGAAGAGACATGCGGAAAGGGAAACGGTAAAGGTCACCGGCAAAGCTCGGGATTAAAGAGGCAGTGGGCCGGGCCACCTAAGGAGTGTACCCTTAGAGTGTGCCGGTTAAGCCCGGCCGTTGAAATAAAGCTCGATTCAAGAGGATATGGACTGAATTATCTATGAGGAAGTGTCGATTGGTCTCTACCAGTGCCTTGTTTGTGAGAAAAAGAACTTTAGAGCATTTAAAAATACAGTGCCATGAGCGTTTGTTAGCAACTCTAATGAACAACAAAAGCATCAAGAAATGGCGGAAAAATTGAAGTAGCACCATAGGAATAGTGGCAATAGCTCTGGCCTTGGCAACTTCCACATGGCTTTTTGTAGTATTTTCCTTAGCATGGCCTCAATTGTAGGAGTGGCAAGGCAGGCTACTCGCCTTTCCTTGGGAGGCCTTCGGAAGAGACTGTGGGAGGCGTGAAGACGTTGATAGAGCCACCTGTTCAGATCTGCTCGCCGTTGAAAGACTTATACATACCAAAATCTCACGCCACATAAATCACTTATTGTAGGTCGAGCCAATAATGGTATTAGCTATAAAAGCTACACATAAGACTTTTAATGGAAGCCATATGAAACGTCTTCCACATCAATGAAGTGGCTGTAGAAGGGTTTGTAGGCTGCGCAAAGGAGAATGAAGCTCAGGTTGCGTGGGAAAGACAGATGTGGAGGGCCGTGCATGGAGGGATATGCGATTTGTAGATGACGCCTCTTATGGTGATCAAACCACCTTTCAGAAGTGATGGATGATTGAAGAGGCCGCTCTTTGAAGATGAGACTTCGTAGCTACTTCAAAATCGGCTTATAAATATCATTAGCTTAGTGCTGTGAGAATGGAGTAGTTGAAACAATGACCCCACGCCCCAAAACTAAATGCTTTCGACTAAATTGTGAGTGTGAGTGAAGTCTAGCCGCGTGGATAGAGGTCTCCTCAAACACCAACAAATATGGACGAAATCCTGCAATAGGCCAAAGAACTAGACAAAGGAATTGCCTGCAAAGTGGCTGTATAGGCCAAGAAATTTCCAAATATTTCCTATAAATAGTGACAAAAAATGCCACAAAACTTGCAAGCAGGCCAAGAGGCCACAAATTGCTTGCAAACACAATTTCGACGAAAAGAGGCCAAAATCTTGCAACAATAGGCCAAATAGGCAAAAATATCATGTAAGAAGCAAAATCTACTCTAACGAGTAAATGGGCAGAGGGCAGATTGACCCTTTGCTATTCTTTTTCCGAATTTTTACTTCTTTTTGTAAAATGGATATAGAGGCCAAAAAAACGCAAAAAATGAAAATGATTGAAATTGATGAAACGAAATGTATTTTTCATTTCCGAAGCCTTCTGAATATAATGGAGCTATCTGTTTGGCTCTATGCCGCTTTGTTGATAGGGATATGTGCAAGAGTCATTTCGATGCGGGAATGAACATGCTCTCATGGATTTGATACCATGTTGGAGAATGTCAAGATTCGAGATCATGAAACAACTTCCACAAGTGAATAAAATATGCACAATAGTATATCTATCAAATGAAATGAAGAGTGTATAATATAATGATCAAGCCTTGCATATATAGGCAAGGATGATGAGGTGAGAAGGTAGGAGTGAAACTCTGACTGCCCCTCCAAAGGTGGGACACTTGTGTTACACCCCACCCTTGATTTCCAAAATTACTTTTTACTTTATGATAATTGCTATGATGAAATATGAGATTATGAAATCTGGAAAGTTAAATGCTATGATAAATTAATGCAATGTGATGTTACTGTATTTAAAAGAAATACTGATGGCTATGCAATGTTACTGTATTTAAAAGAATTACTGAAGGATATGTGATGATATGATTATGATGAAATGCAATGTGATGTTTCTACATTTAAATGAATTAATGATGGCAATGCAATGATATGATTATGATGCAATGGTTTTTAGCTAACTATTTGTTTGTTTCTTGAGTGGAATTGCAAGAATGATTTCTCGTGTCCTCCAAAGGGAGGGGGAGAGTATCACCCGGGAGAAGGGTAAAGTTAAGAGTTCATTAGCAATGCGATCTAAGCTTAGCGTTGGTCAAGTGTTTGAATTCGTTAAACCTAAGTGTGTCTATGGTTGTCAATAGCATTTTGAAGTTAAGTTAAACTTGAGGTTGTCGAGTCATGTTCTTTCTATTTTACTTGGATGGTAGTAATTTGGGGTTTTAAATAACTTTCCTTGCTCAATATATATGTGTGTGTGCTCATATGGACACATATCTACATACGTATGCGATGGTATGCATCGACATATGTACATATATATACATGTGTAATAAATAAAATAAAATAACACATACATGCATATATCCATATATATAAAGCATTGAATTCTATATGCTATTATTTGATGATATTGATATTAATTTTCATGCTAAGAAAAGCATGGTAAATGTTGACCACAATGGTTATTTATGAGTTCATTATGATATGACGATTACCAGTGATCCCACAATAGTGGGTTACACTTTTTGGCCAAACTTGACATTAAAATTAACATTTTAAACTAAATCTTCACTTTCAGACACCTATAGTTGCTAAACTGTGAGGAATTTGAAGATGATGCAAACTAGTGATTTTTGACCTTTTGTTTGTAGATTCTAACTATATATTTTAAAAAAAATTGGAATCAAATTGTATTTCTTTTTCCATCTCCTTTGATAACTAGTTTTTCACAGTAAACATCATTTTTAAAGAGTGGTGTACTATAAAGCACTTAACTTTTTTTCTATGAAGGATAAAATTCTTTTTTTTTTTGATTTTAGATTCGTAACTACGATATCTAGAGGATGCATTTGGTTTCATAGTGTTTTATTGAATATATATATTTTAGTTAACTTTTGAAGTTAAACCAATTACAATTTAGCCATAGGTGTACTGTAAAAGAGCATAACATTTTTTGTATGTATCAGAATTCATTTTGTTTTTGTTGGATCAAGGACATCAATACCAATAGAATAGATATTTTTTAGATTTTTGGGTAATCTACTATTTTTCCACATGTGCAAAACAAAGCTTAATTTTCAGTGAAAAACTTATGTTTAATTAAACTAAAAAAATGTATAATAAAACTAAAATATATTAAAACTATACTTGATGGAGAGTTGATTTCGAGGAATATAATCCTATAGTTGGGTTTTCCAATTTGATTCCATTTTGATCCTCAACTTGAGCCTCAAAACTCAAAAATCTGCATAAAATTGCAAATGGAGGGGGGCAAGGGAAAAAATGGGGGTGTTCATTCGAACCCCGCTTCTTGAAGGGGGTTCAAAAGAACCCCCTTCATTAGAAGGGGGGTTCAAACGAACATCCCCTATATGGCACAAGTTGGTGTTTATCAGAAAGGGGGTTCATTCGAAGGGGGTGGATGCCATGCATGTTCAAACGAAGCCCCTTCATTCAAAGGGTTTCCTTTGTTCGAAGCCATTTTAAAGTTTTTTGATGGGCATTTCTAAATTTTCTTCATGCAAAAAATTGTAACCCACTATTATGGGTTCACCCTTATGCCAATATAACGATGTGATATTTATCAACGTCAACCATGCATGATAACAATATCAAGGGCAAGGAGAAGAGTTTAAAAAATGATTTTGGGTCGAGGGGGTTGGATTCCTCTTCAAAGGAGGAGGAGGAATGGAACGATGATGAGGAGGATTTTTCTCCTGCTGTTGTGGCTATCTTCAAAAAAAAGGAAGGGAGGTGGTGCGAAGAGTAACAAGTCAGCGAAAAAGCTTGCCCTTTCTGGGAATGATGACACGAATGTGGGGTCGGATGACACCTCTCCCAAGACAAAGGAGGTGGTGGGTGGTAAAGATGTTGTTGGTGCTGGTGATGAGGTGGGGTATCAAGTTAAAGAGGTGGGTGCTAACAAACCGAGGAGGATTTCAATGCACATTGAAAATTTGAGGAGTAAGGCCCTAGAGCATATGACCAAGGAGCCTGAGGAGGCTGGTGAGGACATGAATTTTGGTGACAAGACGATGACCATTGTGGATTCCTCTTCGTAGTATTTTCCTAAGGAGGAGGAGGATAAGGAGAAAAGGTGTTAAGAGGAGGAGGATGCAGAAAAGAAAGAAGCTAATCAGGACTCCTGGAAAGTGGATCCTCTTTCTGAGGATTTTTATTATTTGGATGATGATGCGAAATCCATGTTTAATTTGTTGGACATGGCCAGAGCTGGGGCTATAGGTATATTCAAGCTAGCAAAATGGTCTTTACAGAAATTCAATAAGATAAACATTAAAATCAGAGGTTTAAAGGAAAATCTTAAGAATGCCCCCAAAGGTGTTATGCCAAACATCCTTATTGATAGAATGTGTGCTAACTTTAAGTCTCTTTGTGAAGAAATAATATATGCTCTGGAAGCCAAAGTGTTTGGAATAAATGTGGATATAAAAAAACTTACGCATGCATGTCATATTTCTATGAAGAACAATGCAGAGTCTTTAGAAATCCCGTTCAAGAAAATTAACAAGCTTAGAGAAGATCAGGTTTACTTCTATGAGCTTATGGAGAAGGAATGTGTGGAAAAGGGAAAAGGTAAGAAGACTACTAAGGATGATGATAAGGGACCTGCGACTAGAGGATCCGTTGAGTGGAAGGAAACCTTTAATGCTAAGAAAAAGGAACTATTGGATATGGTTGAAAAACATAAGAACCGACAGTTGGAGATGGCCAATACTTTTGGTGGCCTGGATTGGTTTTTTCTTGTTACTTTTTGTTTGGGTTAGGGTGTAGGTTACGTTCTATTTTGTTGTTGGTTGGCTATTGGGTGCTTATTGTTTTATCTTTTGTAGCACCTGCTGTTTGGTGTTTTTTGGCTGATGGGTTTCTACTGGTGGTTTGTTCTGATTATCCTTTTAGGCAACATTTTGTGTCTTTTGTTGTAAAGGGTTTTAGGGTCCCATCAAAACCCGTTTTTCCCCTATTAATCAAAAGAATATTAACGTCTAATCTTTGAATGTATTAAAAATTATATTATTTATGATTTATTGAATCAACTCTTTAGGCGTGATGCATAATAGGATTGACTCCAAGTTGGAGGAGCACATTTTTTGAAAGTGAGTTCTTCATTGTATAGCACTAGTCAAGACTTATACTAGCCACATCATATAAGCGACAAATTGGTAGAAATTTGTGAATTTTAATTGATGCAACTGCCAACCTTAAGCCTTGATACCTATTGCACCATGTAGGTGGCAGGTTAACTTTGTTTTCAATTCAAGTTTCCTTTTATTTCTTAGCTGTGGCTTCTAACATGTGAGTCTAGCATTGACAATCGTTTTATAACTGTTTGGAGACCGATTTCAACCTTGTGTGGGTCATGGTTTTATTTGGGGAGTATATGATATCTTGTTGTCTATGTTTGAACAAATCTTGGAAACAATTTCTTATTTTTGAATGGGTGTGGGATAAGAGAATCATGCAATCCCTTTTTATGTGATCCTTTTACTATAACTAAAATAAAATGTAGTTATAAAGGTAAGTGGTAAACTTTAGTTTGGTCCTTATTTTCGCCAAGATAGAAAAGATTGAATGCAAGAGTTAATAGAAAAGACTTGTCAACCCATGAGAAGGATTATCTTAAGTTTTAGTTGCATTTTCTCTAAGAAAGGAATAAGCAAGAGATCGAAATGGTTTTATCCTTATAATAGTTGAGTTCTTAAGAAGTGTGAATCAATATACTGCTGCAACATAGCAAGTGGATCAACAAGCTATAGCAAGGTGTTTTCATCCATTCTTGTCTTCTTGTTTAATAATTTTAAGCTGCACAATAATTTTGAGCACAAAGTTCAAGTAGTTAATCTTGAGCCACGTACTTGGGCAGAGTAGAAGCTTGACCCGACCACCACATTCTTGAGTAGGGAAGCATTGTTTTATATCCTTATTATCTTTTGTAGAAATAGTTTCCTTTTGGATTCATTGGTTTCATAAAAACCAGTAAGGGTTTTTCTTTACTCTTAACCCTCTTTTGCAAAGATATGATTGTGGAAGAAGATCACAAAATCCACCATTTTGATGGATATGAGCTTCTCTTTATTCTTAACGGAAATGGTTTTGCTTTCTTTTTCAATCTGTGAGTCTTTTATTGAATGCAAAAGAGTTACAAATAAAGTTCATTAATGAACCCATGATAAAGAAATGTCGAACCATAGTTTGTTTGTGGGTATTGAACCCAACTTGCATGGTTGAGAAATAAATAAGTGGTAGAAAAACTGAAAGTGCATAGTTAAGTGCTAGTTTTGTTAAGGATGCCTACTCGATTTAGTGTATAGTTTTTCCCTTTTTACTTTTTTTTTGAAAGAATTAGTTACTTAGAATGAATTCTTGAAAAGAAAGACTTAACCATTTGGCTTGAATGGTCAAACCCTATAATGAGTTATGTTTTTAATAGAAATCACCTAGATGGGGTATTTTTGTATACGATGCCTTTATAATACAATATGACTAGATAGGTCAAGTTATCTTCTTTTGTGGTGAGAATACCTTAGGTCTAAAGTTTTCTTAACTAATAAGAGTTTTCATACATAGTTGGAATGTATTTGTAGTTGTTGATGGAATTGGTTAAGTTGGGCAGAACACCATAGCTCAGATGACAAAGCTAAGATGTTTCTTAACTATAGCATTTTTTGAAGGGTAGGGCCACTTCCAATTAGTAAGGTGTGTGGGGGATCGTTGGTCTGTGGTTGGAGGTAAAGCACTTGCGCGATGCTCTCCCTATTGCATATGACATGCCAAGTCTTGGAAAATTTAAAGTTTCCAAAATTGTTATCTTATTTAAATGAAATCATTCATGTTGAAATACAAAAGGAAAAAGATTGATTATACTTTTCAGTTTGAAAATCATGATAAGATGATATGAAATGTATTTATATGTTCAATTATGTAGTTGCATTTTCCATATTTTCTTAACTAATCAGAGTTGTCATACATAGTTGGAATGTATCCATAGTTGTTGATGGAATTGGTTAAGTAGGGCACAACACCAGAGCTCAAATGACAAAACTAAGAGGGTTCTTAACTATACCCTTCGTTGAAGGGTAGGGCCACTTCCAGGTAGGAAGGTGTGTGGGGGATCATTGGTCTATGGTTAGAGGTAAAGCACTTGCATGATGTTCTCTCTCTTGCATATGACATACCGAGTCTTGGGAAGACAAAAAGTATCCAAAGTTATATCTTATTTAATTGAAATCATTCATGTTGATATGCAAAACGAAAAATATTGCTTATACTTTTCAGTTTGAAAAACATGATAAGATGATATGAAATGTATTTATATGTTCAATTATGCAGTTGCATTTTCTGTTATTGAGAAGAAACTTTTTATATCTCATTTTACTTATGATATTAGTTTATTGTTGCATGATAAATAAAACCTAGTAAATTATTTTAGAAGGAGGTGTTTGTTACATATGGTATCAAAGCTAACTGGTTTAGTAGTCAGATCCTATGAACTCACTGTGTAAGTTTCACATCCAACATTAAGTGACTAATGTTTGGAAACTCTTGTGCCAAAATGGCGAGAACTAAAATGATTTCCAAGAAATATTTTGCCGGCAATGAAAGTTACCTCAAAGAAAAGAAAGAGCAAGAGGTTGTAGTTAAAACCATTGAGGGAAATAACATTGATGGAGAGGCTTGGATTGGCGACACTAAAACCTTCATTGAAGTAATGAAATGTGTTAAACAAGAAAAGGAAGAGCTGAAGGAGGTCACCAAGGCCATTGCTCACATACCGATAGCCGACTTTGGAAAACCATCTCCTTCGAAAAATACCTAGTGAATGTAGTATCACTAATCCTCTGAATAAATATTGAAGGGTTGGGACAACACTTGCATGTGCATCCACTACCTGAGATTATAGTAATAAGTTTTGATGATCTGAGGGATATACCCCTCTTGTCCATGAAAAATAGTTATTTTGTGATAAAATTTTGTAAATAAATAAGGATATCTTGTAGCCATTATTGTTTAATAAAAGAAAGTTTGGAAACATGTGTTTAAATCTCATTCTATAACTTATAATGGAATGTGTGGTATATTATTGAATTTGAATGAATAAAATAAATAAATGGAAAACTAATTAAAAACTTTAAACTTGAAACATTAGGTAAAACCTAACTCTAGAATGGTACGAACCAGGAGTAATTAGAAAAAACTCTGAAAGTTGAACAACCCTTGAGGAATTTAGAGGCTAAATTAGATCAAATTATTTCCATCTTACAAGACACAAGGGAAATGATTAATACCCTTGAAGGAGAGGTCAGAGGTAGACCTGGAAAAGGAACCACCTTTAAGGGTGAAAATGAAAATCACCATATTTATACTACCCAAAGCGAGCATGGGGAAACACACTCAGAGTACAAGTCAGAAAATGCAAAAATATATCAATTAGCCAAAGAATTATCTAGGGACATAAAGAAAATTACTCCCCCCAATTTTGATGGTGTATAGGAGTGAATTTGCATCCCTTACACAAATTCCCCTTTTACACATCCTCACCTTAGAAAACAAAATCCGAAGGTGAAATTCCACATAAGCCCACTGCCTTCGTTTCACTTGGCGTCTGTTTTGTGTGTCGATAGAGGAATAACTATCAAGGATGCCCACACGACACATAAACATCCATGCAGTGCGCTTATGTCCTTGGAAGATTCCTGCACCTAGAGCCTGCAGAGGTGTTACACTTCCCATCAGAGGTCAATTTGTAATGCCCTCTTCGACCAACCGACCCGAATATGGTCATTTTCTTCATTCTCTCCTTTAAATTCACTCTTTCTTCCTTCATTCTGACCTCTAAGCATTCAATTCATCTCTCCACACAACATCCTCTTAGCATCCATCACTCTCAAGCAACACTTTGCACTCCATAGTAGCAACAACAACACTCCATCAACTCTGTAGAGCAAGTGTGGAATAAACACCATTACAATAGAGGCTTGAGTCCTCTCATTTCCCCCCCATTGGCTAGTGAGATCTTGGTGGAGGTGGTAAGCTTTCTACTCCTCTCCTCTAAGATCTGGTTGGGTAGCATAACACTGTTTTTTAGTGCTTTTATGTTCTTTACTTCATTTCCTTCTTTACCATACTTTTTCTCTATTATCATTATCTTGGCTTTCCATGGAGGTGGGAATACCAAAATGAGGGTCTAACTGAGGCAGATGCCTATACAACCCCCCAAAAATTTTCCTCTCTCTTGTGTGCAAGTGGAAGTGTTCTTGGAGCTAACTGGTGAACAAGTACCTTTGTGAGATCATTCTTGCCACCCTCACTCTTGTATATTTACTTTGTCATATTCATGCATATCTTACCTACTTCATAGTGTTGTTTTGGCCCTTCGGAAGTAACTAGATAGGTCGTTAGTCTATTTTATTGTGCTCAACATTATTTCTTTAGTCCTCTAGTCGTACAGATGCTAATGCACCTGAGAGACGCTAGTGCGTCGTGTTGTTGTCTCGAAGCTGCACTTTCATCCCGAAGTAGAGAGCCCCTTGAGACACAGTGTTGACCTTGAAAACTGACTTGCCTAGCCCCATTTCGAGTTTCAGGTCTGTAGAGTGATCAAAGGACCTTATGATCCTCATCATTCTTGTCCCATGTTTCCTAACACTCCTTTAAGCTAAGGTAAGTTAAGGCAGTCTTCTGCTCTCAACCCTCCATGACTTGGGGCCTTGATGTGGTTGGTCCCCCTCTCTTACATTTTTGGTGAACTCGACGTGAACCGATGTTTACTCATTTTTTTGGTGTTTAGGATTTTCCCTTGTACCCTCTAATCATTGTACCCTTGAGTGTTGTGAAGGTTTATGAGCATCACAACCCAGTCCATGACCTTTGGGTATATTTTTAGGAGAAGTATACAACACCTTTCGATGGAGAAGATGAAGGTCACTTCTAGTTTCTCTACAAGCCTTTTCTCCAGTCCTGCAGTTGGCCTTGCTACTCAGGAGTAGGTGTCATGGGGTGAGTTAGGATTCTTCTATGAAACTGACTACATCCCTACTCCTCTTGTGTCTCCTACATCCTCATCCTTAGACAAGCATGAAGTTGTCCATATCCCTTTTGATTATGTCGCTAGTCTTAGCAAAGTGTTGGGTGATTTGGAGAATCACTTGGAGAAAAACCTAAAGCTAGCTAGGGCCGCTAAGGTTATCAGAGAAATAAAGTACATGGTAGGAAAAGATCAAACAGGTTTAGAACTCCTAGCTAGTCTCACTAGTTTGACCAAAGCATGCAACCCTTCAAACCATAGTAACATTATACAAGGTGCCCCATTCGAAGAACATGAGAGACAATTAGGAGTGTCAATGCCTCCCACATCCATGTACATGGCCAACACGACCCTTCAATCAATATCCCCGCTGCTTTCGAAAGCTCCAAAACTGCCAAAGTATACAAAATGCTTATGGGTTTTCACTCCACCCCTCCTGTCACCTCCAACAATGGAGGATTTGGCAAGATGATTAGTGGAGGCTTTGGCGGTGGTGGTAGCTTCAGTGGCAGAGGTGGAACTGGTGGAATTGGTTCTGGTGGAGGTCATGGTGGTAGCTTTGGAAGTGAAGGTGGATCCAGTGGAGGTCACACTGGTGGCGCTGGCACTGACGGTGGTTCCGATAGTGGTTCTAGAGGTAGCTTCAGTGTTGGTTCCACTAGTCGTATATCTTCTAATGACTTGATTCTAAACACTTTTCTTCAAAATATGGGTAAGATGCAAAACCAACTAGCGAATCTCTCCCAAGCTTCTACCCAGCCTATCTTCCATCCCTTCTTTCAACATAGCCCATTGTTGGAGGCAATCCAAAACACTCCTTTCCTGAAGGGATGCATATTCCTAAATTCAAGAAATATGATAGTAAAGGGGACCCACAAATACATGTGTCTGCCTTTAATGCCTTATGTATAGAATTGTTCCATCACGATGCGTTGATGGCAAAACTATTCCCTAGATCTCTGAAGGATACAACAATTGAGTGGTATTGTTCCTTGCTTGATAATTCCATCTTCATGTTTGATCATCTTGTGATCCAGTTTCTACGACAGTTCCAAGCCAACATCGGACCTAAGATGACCTTCTCTGATCATGTCCGGTGTAAGCAAGGAGATAATGAGAAGATTATTGATTTTATAGCATGATATCGAGTTCTCTTTTCATAAATCTCATATCTGCTACTTGATTCTGATGTGTAGAAGGTGTTCATAGGGAACTTACAAAGGCATTGGCAAGAGAAGTTTTTCCTTATGAAATACCCTTCTTTTGCGCATTTATGTGCAACCCTTTGGGAGTATCAGCATACGATGGTTCAATTCGAGGAACCTTCCTCATGCTCCCATCTCGAAGGGAATTCCATTGTGTCAATATCTGGAAAAGTAAAAGCTGTTGTGAATGTAGTAGTCGTTGCAGATGACAACGGCCTCAAATGCAACCAAAAGTTCACAAAGTTATTAGAATCTTATTCCTCCATCTTGCAAAAGTTGTTGAAGGATAAGATCATAACCTTGCCAAACCCTAAACCCGTTAAGGAACCTTACCCTAGCTAGTATGACACGAATACCTATTGTCAATACCATCGAGTTAATAGATATAATACCAAATGTTGCATGCACTTGCATCATGAGATATAGGATCACATTGAGGATGGTACTATTCATCTCGATGGAAGCAAACAAAATATGAACAAATTGGTGGTGAAATCTAATAGTGAATTGCAAATATACATAGACCCATTTCCATCACATTTTTCTAACATGATTATTGATCCCTTCGATTCTGTTACTTAGCCTGAAGCACGTGTTAACATGGTTACTGTTACTCCTCGTCTTGCGACTGGTTCGTCAGATGTAACATTCACTTCACATGATTTACCGATGAACAACAAACATTTTTATCCATGTAGTGCACCATATCAAGTTGACGTAGATCTGAAAGAGATCCAACTAACATCTACAAATTATAATCATTCTTCTTAATACAATTCATATATTAGGCCGGCCATGAATAGGACCTAATCAAAAAAACTCCAAGTCAACACACACACACCTGAAGATAAACACCTCCCGGATCCGATATTGCATCAACTTCTCATCATATTAACATCAAGGAGATCACCCTTAGAACTATAGCACCAAAATGTTCTTTCTAAGAAAATGCGGAGTCTCCTACATTGGTATACAAAACAAAGAAACAACTGTAGTGTACAAAGTTAAAATTTGTCAATGATAACTTTCTGTACGCAACACAAAAACTCCTCAAGATCTTGGATATAGCTATCTAAAATAAAAAAATACCATGTACACTTCATGGTCATGTTGCAAGGTTCCCACATTTCCAACAATCTCCCCCTTTGGCATTGATGGCAACATGCATATCAATGTTTTTTTTATACCAATAAGAGACAACTGAATACTCCTCCTTACAAAGTTAATGCTTCTCAAAAATGTTTTTCCTCTATCTATCTATCTCTCCCCCTTTGACATCAATGTAAAAGGCTATGAAGGGGTCCGAAATAATTCCTCAAATAAGTAAGTGCACCAAAAATTTATCAAGCATCATAGAAAATGTTAACCTGAGGAAGAAGAATCTTTGAGATTCTTTAGAATATCTTCCCATGTGGCTTTTCCTTCTTCCCACTATCCTTTTGCACTTGCAAGAGTCTTGTTTAGTAGTTCAAGCTTAGTCAAAGACTCCACACCATCTTCCAAAGTATTGGGACTGAGATTAACTTTTGATAGACCATCAATACTGTCAAGAGTACTCAATACATAAATGTGTCTGAGTTTTACCATATCTATGAGTGCCACAAACTTCTTAATTACTTTTTTTCTTTGATCCTGACGGGAAAGATAATTTATTCTATAGCTGCACAATGTAGGACCATCTCTGATTGTTCCTATAATCTACCAGGCTATACATATATGCTTGAGTACTCATTCGAGTTCCACTCTTCCTTATTTCATCTCTTATAGATAGTGTCCTATTGGACCAATTCAAATAGAAAGAAAGAAACTCCTGAGATTATTTCTCACAGTCCTGTACATCCTTTAATTCCTTCCCCACTCTGCGATGTGCATCTGCATATTTCTTCTTGATATCTTCTAGATTTGTAGACCTATTTCCAGTTTGTACTTCTAGTCTAGTTATGTAAGATTTCAAAGAGTTAATCATATTCCTGAGATTTTCCACATATGATATAGATGAATCAAAGATGGCACTGGGAATCACGTTCTACAACTCTTTCAATGCTTCTTGAATCTTTATGCGTTCATGCTCATGTTGAATCTCTCTAATTCACTTCCTTCTGAGATTTCTTGTTTGATAACAACACCTTTTCTTTTCTTTCTTGTTCTGGTTGTATTTCCAAAGGCTTCAATCATAGAGATTTCTTTCACATTAGGGTTCTTAGGGTTTCTAGAAGCACCTTTGCATAATGATCAATCTCAACCTTATTTACTTCATAATCTAGCTCAAAAATTCACACCAATCTAGATTCAACTGCTTCCATATAACAAAAATCTTTAAAAACTAGGAAATTAATATTTCTGGAGTACTTCTCAATCACATCTTCTAGAATTCTTGAGCTTTTATTCATCTTCATTTGAAATATTCCAAAGAATGTAGCAAGAGAATCCTCTTGAGCATTTGAGCCACCAAGATTTGCCATGTAGTTCCTAATTTGATGAACTATAGGTTCTAAGTTTTTCCATTCTATCCTTCTAATTACCGGTAACTCTTACAAACTATTAGGGTACCATACTAGAATGTCATTTTCTTATTCTTCTTGATCTCTTTCAAGTTCTTCAATATATGCAATCGAAGTAGCTCACAAAGGTCATAATCCATTCCATTCCTAACCATATCAAGAGTAGTGTAAATGGAAGCAATAGAAACTGTGAAGTCACTACTTGGTAAGAAAACTTGATGACCAATAACCATTGCAACATACCAAATGATTGGATCTTCAATTGTATTCAAAATTAGCTCTTTTCCTTGAAGGGTCACACCGATCATCTCAATTATCTCTTGTTCATCAACAATCTTTCATCTAGGAACTGGTCTAGAGGAACACAAACTAGTTACATCTCTTATAACTTCTCTGGTTATCAGGTGTTCTTTATCAACCCAAATAGATTCATCATGAATCCTACTTAAATTCATTCAAATGTATCTCTTATCAAATTCAAACAATGGGGATTTCTACCATATATCTAACTTCTTTTCAACTAAGATTTTGTGTGCATCATGATTTTTTTCCAACTCATTCTTCCATAAGATACTTAACCGAATTGGTGACATTTCCTCAATTTTACTATAAACATATGCATAGATATCCTCAGTGGGTAATACTCTTTGAGGAATGCTAGAAAATGCACCAAATTTTTCTTTTGATAGATTTTTTAGAGAATGCTTCTTCAATTTGGTTTGCAATCTATCTGAAATATTCACAACCTTAGAATTATCCATGGCATAAAATTGAAAGATGTTTAAGCAGAATACCTCTGTAATTGACAATGAAGAATAGGATTAGATTTTCAGCTTTCAGAGCACACTTTGAATCCACTTCAATTTCCTCTTGCTTCACCAATTCCTAAAACTCTGCTGCATGAAATTGCTCTGGTTTCTTTAGAATTCTTTTGCATGCTTCTCCTTTTTCACAAATGCCTTTTGTTAAATGTGATTTCCTTGATACTTCTGAATTTATTCCTTTCATCCCAAATGCTTCTGCAATAAATATTTCAAATTGCAAGTAGATCACCTCAAAATTCGTGTACATTTCCATGCTTTCAAATTCCATGAACTTCATTCTTCACACATGTGTTTGAAAAATTCCTTCCGCATGAAATATTGAATTCGTAACCTTATTAAATGCACTTATGTCATGATATGACATCATATATTGATGAGGGGTTTATTAATTTTTTGATTATTGCTCCCCCTTAGGCATTTCTTGACTTAAATTTTGATGGGCATATCTGCACCAGAGGACAAAAAAGATAAAACTAATGATTCTAATTCTCCTTCCTTTCTCCAAATTCTCTTCATTTCATTCATTACTTCTTCTGGATCAATGATTGGTTGATGTCTCTTTGTCAGATAGTTATTTTTTATCCTTCTATTTCTACAGTCTCTAGTAGAATGTTCTAGATTACCGCATTCATGACTAACAACCTTCTTCCATCCAAATCTTCTTTTATTCAATCTATATTTGCATTGACTAGTCTTGTGTCCAAACAAGTTGTACTGATAACAGTAGCCATTAAATGAAAATACCTTGTTCAACATTTGAATTTTACATTCCACAACCTTATGTCCAATCTTCTTGCACTCAAAACATTTATTGGAGAATGATAAAGTATCATTCACTCTACTTTTGCAGTCATTTGTCCTATGACTAGATTTATTGCAAAAACAACATACATCATTAAAGGATAAATACCTTTGAGCATGAGGTTGTTTGATGAGAGTCTTTCCGGTATTGCTTCTATGATCCTTGAGTTTTGCACCATTGCACTAAGTCTTCATATCAAGAGGTTGATTCACCTTTGAACATTTTCCTTCTTCAAACCCTAAACCACTTTTATCCATTGCAGGTCTCTAGGAAATAATCAACTCATCAAGCATTGCAATGCTTGCCTTGAATTTATCCTCAAGTCTTTTTTCTTTTTCCAGATTTGATTTCAAAATTTCCACTTCTTGCTCAAGCTTTGTACATTCATCTACCTTCCTCTGAATTTCATTTTTTTGATAGTCTTCAATTCTTCTCTTTTTTTCCAATTGTTGTACGAATCCAGTAATATCATCATGTGATTTTTTTAATTGGTCACTAATTTCTCCATATCTTTCCCTCAGATCCTTGATACACTTATTTTCTTCCTTCAAACTAACCTTCAAATATTCATTTTCTTCTAAATTCTCAGTAGAGATTACTTCTGGAGGAATAAGATTTTTTTTTTTTGTCTTCCATAAACTCAAATTCCAGGATTATCCTCAAGCTGTTAAACTTCTTTCGAGGAACCAAGCTTTGATACCAATTTCTAATTATCTGGAATACTAAGAGGGGGGCAAGTGAACCAATATTCCATTAAACCATTTAGATGTAAACCACCCAATTATTAAAGAACATAGGACTGCAAACCAGAATAAAGACATTGAAATGAACATCACACCACAAAACACATCAATGCCAATTTTTTACGTTGAAAATCCAAAATGGGAAAAACCACGGTGAGGATTAGCTCACAATATAATATATTTGGATATAGAATATTATAGGGTTCACTGCTAGGACCCACGATCCTTAAAAGGATCACAACTTGAATACACAAAAAAATGGGTAATCACCAAGATACAAAAGAATATGTTTCACTACCAATAGTATGAACCGATGGAATGCACCTTCCGTGTGTTGTGTTCAATTCCAATGAGGCTTTGTATGTGAAGTACTGCTTTGCATAGTAGTCACTTAATCATTTCGCTATGATCCTTGACTTCTTCCACAATATACCACTCACAACTAATAAATCATTTAGGCTCACACACTATTTTTATCCACTTACTTCACACCCTCACACACACTCTACTTCAACTCCAAAAAGGTCTTGTATATATACAAGTACATTTGATACATCAAATAGGTTAGCCTATTTGGATGTAAACAAACAATCAAAATACCTCATGTCAGCACCATATAAGATTAAAATTTTTGTATCCATGTAGTGCACCATATCAAGTCGATGTAGATCTGAAAGAGATCCAACTAACATCTACAAAGTATAATCATTCTTCTTAATACAAGTCATATATTAGGCCGGATAGGAATATGACCTAATCACAAAAACTCCAAGTCAACACACACACACCTTAAGATAAACACCTTCCGGATCTAATATTGCATCAACTTCTCATCATATTAATATCAAGGAGATCGCCCTTAGAACTGCAACACCAAAATGTTCTTTCTAAGAAAATGCAGAGTATCCCACATTGGTATATAGAACAAAGAAACAATTTTAGTGTACAATTAAACTCTGTCAATGATAAATTTCTGTACGCAACACAAAATCTCCTCAAGATCCAAGATATAGCTATCTAAAAGAGTCATAATAATGAGATTAAGAGAGAATAGTCAAATCTCATCTTGAGGTGAATTCCAGACTCAAAAACCAACGTATTGTTGGCTCAATAGTATAGAACACTTCCGTTAGAGATCAGCTTCCGGTTATACCAAATATATTTCCCACAATGTTGTCATAATGTTGACATCAATGATAATGATGGAATAATCAAAACATCCCATGTACACTTCATGCTCATGTTGCAAGGTTCCAACTTTTCCAATAGAATGATCTAGTGAAGAGATATTTTTTGAGGTGATGCAAAATATATTGTCTCCATCATTACTCCAATCTTCAAAGTGATTGCATGTTTGTGAAATGAATCCCCTAAGCTAGCTTGCTTTCTACATTGTTGCTTAGATGAAATTTTTGTCAAGGCGATGAATGGGTGACATGGTCCTATAATAATATTTTTATGCACTTTTAAAATTTTATTAAGAGGAGGGAAGCCAATTCTATGCATGAATTCATCTATCATTGCCTCAAAACCACCCAAATATTGTTTCTTGATGAATTGTGATGTCACAACCTTTATAATTTCTTTTTCTTTTCCAAGATTTAGCAAAACTCTAATATAAAGGTAGTATTAAAATTCACTTTGTATTTGTGATCTACCAATAGAAAATAATCTACTAGCAACCCATTTTATATGTAAGATTTGGTTATGAATCCACCTAGAATACAAATTATTGAAGGGAAACACAAAAAAAAATCTAGAATTGAAAGAATAAATTATATTATATTCAACATGGAATGCAAAAAAAATTAGAATAGGTGATCACAAATGAATTATAGGTGAGTATATATAAAACATATCATCCATGAGACAAAACACAACCAATGTGGGATAATGAATAAAATAGTTCTTAATTTATCCTAGTGTAAAAAGGATCTAAGTGAAGAACTAGCTAGGAAATGAACTCGTTAGATAATATACCCTATTCAAACAGACACACCCTTAAGTGAAACTTAAGGAAAATAAAAGAGAAAAAAACTAAAAAATGGATCTTGGCAACAAGGCTTGATGAGGTATCTATGTACAAATGTCCCCTCAAAATAGAAGAGACGGATAAAACCTAGTGGGAAAAAAATCTCCCATGAGAGGAAAAAGCAACAAGGTCTAAGTGAACCCCTTTGATGGTATGTTTTTCACCCCTAAAAGATAGAAGATGGATGCACTTTCTCTTATAGAAGGGTTTGATAAAGATATATGCAAACAATTATCGAACAATAACACAAATCAATGACATGTGCTTGAATCAATGCCTTGAGAAAATGCATGTGGATTTTGATATGTTTGGTCTATTGATGATGAATTGGGTTCTTTGAGATTTGGATGACATATTTGTTGCAATGGATGAATAACGACTTTTAAAAAGTGATGCCAAGTTAACGATATTTTGAAGCAAAATAGCCTAAGTGGTAGAATTGACAACTCTTGATACTTAGCCTTAGTCAAAGAGAATAATGGAATGCTATTTCTTGCTTTGATACCATGTAAGATTTGGCTATGAAGCCACTCCAAATACAAATTACTAAAGGAAAGTAAGAACACAAATCTAGAAGTTAAAAACAAACAATTTTTTGTTCAACAAGAAATGCAAAGCAATTTATAATAAGTGACTACATTAAACTATAGGTGAGTATACATAAGATATATCACCTAGGAGACTAACAAAATGACAAATGTGAGATAATCGGTAAAAAATTCTTTAAGTCAATTTAACCTAGTGTGAAAAGGACTTAAGTGGAGAACTAGTTAGATAGTGTACTTGTTCATATTTCAATTATTGCATGAATACAACACTCATCTTTTTCGTTGTCTTAAACATGGTTCGTTCAACATGATGGGGTTCCAAAGTATAATTATATAACTTGATAATCATGACAGGGACAAAAAGATTCCAAGGCATTTCATGAGGACATAAACTCTAACTTGGCTTTGGATTAGAAAATCTCATGCTTCAATTTATCCTTCAAAAGAAGATTTTTGGTAAGGTGATTGGTCTTTGCTCAAGATTCATCATTGTTGATGTGTTCAGAGGTGACATTAATGAACTCCAATTAATCATAATACCCCAGCATCTTCCTTGAATATATAAAGATCGTTCTCTATACTTTGTAATATGGAGTCTATCTTGTGTTTGATAGGTGAAATTAGAGATCTTGTTTTGTATTCTTCAAATGGTTTTCTCAATCAATCTATTAGGTGATTAATCATTCCCTCTCAATCTTTTGTCACCCAATCTTTGCCCCCCTCTGTGAATACCCACCAAATGAAGTAATTTGTATGAGGCCAAATTCTTATGTATCGCCCAGTGCTGCAAATAGGCTTTTGATATTTCCTCGATTAGTATTGCCAAGATATGCCATGCAATCTGGCAATTTTGGTTCCCCACATTCAAGAGCTGCCGACAAGCCTGATCATGGAGTTTCAACAATTTCAGGTGCTTCTGCTGCATTTCCTATAGTCACAATTGAAATAACTATTCCCAGTGATCTAGTAGGAGGCTTGATTGGGAGAGGAGGTTCAAATATTTCAAAAGTCAGGTCTCTTTTAGGAGCAACTGTTAAGGTATGCCATTCTAAATGTCTTGGATCAGGTCAGTTGTTCAATTACAAGTTACAACTACAAAATACTGCCGCGATGTTTTACTTCTATAACTGTATTATTTTTTTGTTCCCCTATTATGGTTACTTAAATGTAATAATCGGGTCACTGGAAATAAGGATTTTGAAACACACACCATCCATTTTGAAGGCACTGAAGAATAGGTAAGAAATTTATTTAATTTTGACACTTGCATCTATTTTTCTCATATCTCAACAATGGTAACTGTGGATGTTGTGTTTTAATGACCAGGTTGCAATAGCACAAAACCTTGTTAACTCATCCTTAAATGTACAACAAAAGACATGATAACAGTACACTATTTATAGTTTTTAGCTTTTTGCTATTGGTAAGATATGTAATGTTATATTTTGGAAATGTAAATTCTGAGAGTATAATCGCTTTCTAAATTCAAGATGGCTTTACACCCTCAAGTCACATTGTTCTTAGTTCTTAGTTATTTCTTTTTCCCCCACTCTTATTCTGTTTGCTTAATGACATCTTTGTCATTTATTTAGTTGTTCAATATTTATCTCTAGATGACAAATTTGATGCTCCATACAACATCTAACTGGGATCGAATCTTTTATGGGCTATATTTATTTGTCTAATAAGATTTATCTTAAAAAACAAGAAAAAGATTTACTGTATAAGTTTCAATGTACTAAATACAAATTGGGAATCCAATGCATAAATCAATAAACCAAACTCAATTAAATTCAGACTAGCTTCTACATCTTCTACATAGTGCAAGAATAGCTTCTACATCTGGTACAATGCAATGGTTTACAATGAAGTGATCTATAGATGATACAATGGCTATAGTGTCAATCTTGATTCACAAATATCACAATTTGTTTCAGTTATAGGATGCTTATGGACAATGTCTCTGAGCTTTGTATGAGTTTTTTGTACTACTATACAGTGCTAGTATATTGACAGGAATATGGTGACAGTGATTTGTATGCTAATCTTGTTCTTAACAGTTGATATGGATTACAGTGAAAGTATCATCTTACCTATGCACAATGGAGTAATGGAGTATCATAGCGAATGCACAATGAATGGTATGCCTAATAAGTATTCTATGAATGATCAATGACAATAGTTGGTATGACAGTGACAATTTGCAATTCTCTAACTGTGACAGTTATGGTCGTATACTTCTTGCTTGTGACAGTGAAAAAATGGCTTGCTAATGATTGTGGTTGCTTGTGACAGTGGTATTTGTGACAATGGTAAGCATTTGCATCCTTCTTTGATAGTTGGTTGCACATCATTAGTGTGAAAGGTAGTGGTGTTTGTTGATGCAAGGTAAGTTTCAAAGGTGTTGATAAAAGTTGATGCAAGGTAAGGTACTTATACATATAAGTATGACAGAGTTGTTTCTTGATCATTCAGGTATTCAGTGGAAATGCGTATTGTTATTTATGCTTCAAAAAGTTGCAAGAGGTGTGATTGCATGATTACAAGAGATACAAGGTTGAGACATGTCATGTTTTGATATGATCAAAGGTGAATATAAAGTCTTTTGAGACAGTTATATTGTCAATGCACAGTGAACAATGGCATATTTACTTCATTTTCTTCTAACAGTGGTTACTTGGTTTCAGACATGAATGCTTTCCTCATTGGTTTCAGACATAAGTGTCTTTGTTTGCAGTTGGTTTTTAATGAAAATGATTACAAAGATAATATACAGATCCATGTGTATTATGCCTCGTGTTCCTACTGGAAGCAGTTCTTTGATGGTGTGACAGTAAGCTTTCTAACTTGACGGTGCCATTTCATGATTTTAGACAGTGCTTCTATATGTTTCTTGTCCTTACATCCCTTCTACTCAGATGATCAGTTGCAAGTCTCTACTGGCAGTGTTATGACTATTTGTATAGCACAGTTGAGTGGTATGTGGAGTATTTTTATGGTCTTGCAACATAAAGTCTTTTTTCTATCTTTGCTAATGGGCTCTAGGAAAATTCACCACCAATAATTCATCGACGGAAAATTCACCGCCAGCAATTCACCATGGTGGAAAACTCACCACCAAGTAAAATTCACCCCAACAATTCACTGTGGCAGAAAATTAACTGCATTAATATTTTTTAATATATATTTTGAAAACTTTGATTTTATTAAAAATTTTAATGCGGTTAATTTTTTCGACCTGGTGAATTGCTGACGGTGAATTTTACTTGGCAGTGAATCTTCCTTCAGTGAATTTTCTGCCACGATGAATTGTTGATGATGAATTTTCTGTCGGTGAATTATTGACACTGAATTTTCCGTATGCCTTGCTAATGATATGCCTCTTTAGTTTCAGAGATCTTCAAGTCGCGGGTCACTCATTTAAGAGATCTTTAGTTTCTAAAAAGAGTTCTATAAATAGGCCATATTTATCATGTTACTAATAATGCCTTAAAGATTTCCATGTGTACCAAAATATTTTATGCATGCTAGGTGAAATTTATTGTTGGTACCATGTCTTTTTAACAATAGAGATCTAATATAACTTAAAGGACATTCTTATTTATTGGAAAAGGGCTAATGTAACAGATATTGGTTATAATATCAGCCTTTATCATTTTTATTGTGTGGGTTCCGTACATGCATTTAAAGGACTAAATTGTTTACTCCTTTCTGATTGTTGATTAGGTAAATCACAACAATGCTCCTTTAGTTGTTGGTTAGCTACTTGATGATGATTGTCACGAGGACTTCATCAAATGTCTTATTCTTTTTGTTTGTTCTCTCCTTCCTATTGAACCACTTGTTGAAGAATGCGAGAAAAAGGTAATGTATAAAATCTCCAAAGCTATTTTTCAATTTCCATAAGGTTTATATTAAGCTAATAGTTCTTTTTTTGTCTTTGTTTATTTCAGGAACCGGCTTCGATTGTTGACACAATTTTTAGAGCATCTTGTGAGTGAAGGAAGTCAGGATGTACATGTACACAATGCATTGGGTAAAATATTATAGGACCCTTATGACCATATTTATATGCTCTCCCATTCTTGGGATGAGATATAGGACCCTTAGGCTTCATTTTTCAAGTAGTTCTTTCATGTTTTGGAGCCATATAAGCAAAAAATAGAGCATTGTAACTTAGTTTTCTCAGTCACAATACTGAAAAACACACAAGTTGTAACACATTTTTGAAAGAAAAGACACATTTAAGTCTTGTATCTACTGTAAGAACACATTTTCTCAATAAAATTTTAGTATTTTTTCTTCTTAATAGTTGTTTCATTATGAGCAAATGAATGATTGATTATGTATTTATGTGTTTTATGTTTAAACCTTAAAAGCATTGTCTCATTTCCATTAGTTTTAGGCAGAAATCGGTGAACAAAAACAATTAAATAAACCATCAATTGATAGAAATCAGTGAATAAATATACTACCAATTGACAAAAATCAATGAATAAATATGACAAAAATATATGACTAAATCAATGACTAAAAATATACTACCAAATTGATCAATCAAAACAACCAATAAATGACTAAAAATTGTTTAGTCATAAATTTGGTCGCGTTATAAATGATCGACAATAAACTACTGATGGTCACGTGACCAAGCTTAGTGAATAAATATGACTAAATATATGATTAAATCAATGACTAAATTAACGACTAAATATACTACCAAATTGATTAATCAAAATGACCAAATAAATGACTAAAAATGGTTTAGTAAATTTTTTGGTTGTGTTATAAATGACTAACAATAAACTACTATTTGTTACATGACCAAGTTTAGTCATTTATATACAAATTTTAGTAGGTTTTTAGTCATTTATTGATGCTTTTCTGCTAGTGTATGCCCAACTTGCTATAAAAAGATCATGAAACAACTAATGGATTGAAAACCCATACACATACAACCCAAAAATGTTAGAATTGGGAAATGAAAGGATAAAAATAAATGGAGCTTGCTAGGTTGCTATATTCCTAGGACATAGATGGATAAGCCATGCCAAGGATGAATACAATAAAATACAGTATGTAGACACTGAAAACTAAGGTAGACATTCCAAAGCAAAAAATTATAGCATAAGACTTTATAAAAAACTTAAGAAAATGTTAGATTAGGGATGTGGATCCCGCTAGGCATGCAAAAATGTGATCAAGTAAATATAGAGCATACAAAAAAGACCCAAAATATGAAATTAAAATCTTATTCCACATCTATTTTTCACTTCTAATTAAGCTAAGGAATTTTACAAATAAGTTAAAAAACAATTATCTCATCAATAACTTCTTTTTACACAAAAAGGTGAATGCACTTTAATGGATATATGATTGAAATGTGATGTAGTTGCTCAATTTGACTACACAAATTTTTATTTTATGAGTTTCTTATTAAAATAATCTACAATAGGTGCTACTTATAAGTTTTTGGGATGATTCGTCAATGTATAGGATTGAACTTAGAGATAAAGGGTTGTGATTGACTAGGAGCTTTGAAGTCATGAGGCCTCCATGTGACAACTTGAAATTGGTGCACAAAAGGGGCTCCATGATTCAAAGAGATATTTTTTTAAAGATCTTGAGAGAAGATGGATGATGAGGATCAAAATGAACCTTTTTGGAAGTCTAAAAAGTCATTTTTTTGAGACATGTGAATGGATAAGATTTTCTAGATTGAATGGAGGGACAAGATTGAATACAATTATTTTTGTATAAGTGGGAAGTATGGGCCATGTACATGCATGACATGCAAGTTTGATCATGGCGTAAGGATGCTTAGGAATGTGCAAGTATATTTACTAGTTAAATAATTGGTTTTAGTCAACTAATAGCTTGAGGTGGAAAAAAGGGAATAATTTAAATAGTTTGTATTTATTTAATTTTTGAAGGATAGAGGTATGAAGGGTGAGCTTAATTAAATAAAACTAAAATTATTTAATTAAGTCTAGATCATAGATGAAAAGGGGGGAAATGATTATAACTCATTTAATCAATGCTATAAATATGATTGGGAAGGTTAATAATTGATTTTATTTAATTAACACTAGAAGGAGTCTAAGGGGTTAAGCTTAATTGGTTAAAGCATTTAGTTCTCAATATGGAAACCCGAGTTCAAATCCTAACGAGATATCTAATATGAAATTCTAAGTTGTGATTCTTGGTCTTCCAAAGTTGGCTTTTAATGTGGAGGTGGTTTTCTAAATAAGTAGATTTCTAAGTTGTGAATCTTGGTATTCCATAGATTATTTCTAGTGTGGCTACTTGAAAGGAGCTATTGTTGGTCTCATGTTGATGCTCGTACAAGTAAAATATTTGTAAACAATTAGCACTATAAAAAAAACTAGAAAGGGATATATATGAGATGAATTGAGTGGTGTTGGGATATGGATGAATTCAGGTATATACACATAGTTATAATTCCTTATATATGTAAATTTAAAGTTTTAGTCATTTTAGAGAGTTTAAGGATCTAGTAGAAAACTAAAATAGTACGAAGATTAAAGTTTTGAGAATTGATAATGGTGGTGAGTTTTATTGAACAAATTTTGATAGTTTTTGTAAAGAGCATGGGATAGAGAGATACAAGACAACTCCATATACCCCTTATTAGAACACAGTTTTAGAAAGAATGAACTTGACACTAATGGATATGGATAGAAGTATGCTTAGTAGAGTTGTATTAAAATAAATTTTATAGGTAGAATTGGTTGCTACAACTTGTTATTTGATTAGTATGTCTCCTACATCAGCTTTTGTGGATAAGAATCCTATAGAGCATTGGTTGGAAAAAATATCTAATCATAACATCTTTGTGTTTTTAGTTGTGAGGCAAATGTTCATGTGCCTAAGAAGTGGTCAAAGCTAGAGACCAAGGTAGTTAAGTGAATATTTATAGGCTATAGTGTTGGTGTGAAAGGGTACATGATTTGGGACCTTGTGGTTGAGTTACTTATGTACAATATAAGTGCTATATTCAAAGAGGCTAAGCCTTCTACCAAAACTTTAAATATAGAAGAGGACAAAATAAAGATGTGGTTAAACTATTTCTAAGATTAAGAAAGTTGAACCAAATGTACATGAAGAAATTGAAGTGAAGGAGAGCTCAAATAGTTTAGATTGTTTTGAAGAGGAGGCAAAACCTCCACCTTAATTCTTGAGGAGGTCCACTCAATATTGATAAGTGGTTGATAAAAATTGTTACTTGATTAACACATCTCCTAAATAAGCTCTCGTGGATAAGAATCCTATGGAGGCTTGGTCAAGAAAAACACCTCATTGTATCATCTTCATGTTTTTGGTTGCAAGGCATATGTTCATGTGCCTAGGGGAAGTGGTCAAAGATAAAGAATAAGGTAGCTATGCGTATCTTCATATATATGGTGTTAGTTTGAAAGGGTGCATGCTTGGGACCTTGTGGCTGAGAGAATTCTATAAAATATAAGTTTCATATGTAGAGAGATTAAGTCTTCTACTATAAATCCAAAGACAAATGAGGATAAGAATAAATATGTATTTCAACCAGCCCTAAGAGCAAGAAAGTTGAATCAAAAGCTTGTGAAGGACCTCAAGTGAAGAAGAGCTCAAATAGTTTAGAAAATTTTAAAGAGGAGGTAGAACCTCCACCTAAGCTCTTGAAGAGGTTCCCTTGATATGGACAATGTCTAGATAGGTATACTCCTCTTGATTGAGAATGTATTTGATTTGAATACTAACATAGATGAGTTTAGAACTATCAAGGATGCATTATTTATGGACAATTCTACCTCTTAGAGAGTAGCTAAAGATGGGGAGACAATTGATTCAAAAAATATCACACATGGAGCTTAGTACCCTTTCTTTATGGTTATAACTTATTTGTTATAAATGAGTGTTCAAAAGGAAAAAAAATCATGGTAGTGTTGAGAATTATAAGGCTAAACTAGTTGCAAATGGATATTCTAAGGTTAAGGGAATTGATTATGGCAATTTTTTATTCTAGTTGCTAAGATGATATCCATTATGTTCTTATTATCTATTACATTATCTTTGATCTTGAGTTTGAAAAATGAATGTGAAGATAATTTTCCTTCATTGTGATTTAGAGGAAGCTATTTACATGACACAACTAGAGTACTACAAAATCTTTGATTTGTAAGTTGAAAAATTCTTTGCACTATCTCAAAAAAACTACAAAGGTGATACCATAATTTTGATTCCTTTGTGTTGGGTTTGATATTTTTGAGATATAAATAACATAATTATATTTATTAAAATATGGAGGGTGATCTATTCCTTGTTATTGCATTGGAAATTGATAATATGATCATTTTGATAATACCAAGGATGTGAATTATGATTTTGTATAGTCGTACAATTGCACCCCTTGCAATTTCACATACATTCTTGTATCCGCTTTAGTGTCCAATCCCTTAGTAATTTTGTAGGATCATTTTAGCCCTTGCATCAATCTTTTTCCCTCGTAGGATGCTTAAAGACCCCTTTTTAGTAGCTACCTTTGTGTGTTAGCTTTGCATTGAACCTTGTGCATTTCCTGTCTATTGCATTTTGTAGCACGACGTGTTTGGATACTAGCTCGCCATACGGATGTACGTGCACCGTGCTAGCGTCCTGCGACATTTCAACATTCAAAAGACTGCTTCTATTCATGTTTGCCACTTGTCATCTTGTTTTGTTAGTGGAACGGCTCGAGACGCCCTAAAACGGCTCGAGAAGCTTCTTTTCCCTCATATTCTCTCTTTTTAATCCATTATTTCAATCCATTTGATCCTCCTTGGGTTCTACCTTGAAATATTCTCTTCTTTCTCACTCTCTCTCACTTGCACAACTCCATACAACTTGCTACAACAACACTCCCCAACTCTTTTAACTCCCTCTTTGCAACTCCTTTGGCTCTTGTAGCTTCATCTCCCTTATCTCATGCTTGTGAGAATCTTGGGAGTTCACACATCCTCTATCTATTTCATCTACATATCATGATACAGGTTCTCCTCCTCGAGTAGGGATTTCTTTTATCACTTATACTTGGTGGTGCAGGTTCTACTCCTGAGCGGGTTTTTCTTTCACTACATGCTTTGTCCATTTGAATTACACTCTCTCTTTCTATCTGGTTGTTTGTGGAGGTGGGAACACCAAAATGGGGGTTTGACTGAGGCAAACCCCTATATAGCCCCGACACTTTCTCCACATATCATGCATTCAGGTATTGAAGACACCCACATGCTAGAGGCTTCATCACTTGGATGGTTGTAAGCTTTTCCTTTCTTCTCTTACTTTATCATTTACTTTAATTTATTTCAGTTCCATCATATTCTGTCATTTTCCCACAATCTGGAAGTTCTCAACAATTAGATTAGAAGTAGCCACTTTGTTATTTTCTATGATAAACTTTCTTTCTGGTCCATACGAGATGCCAGTGCGCCTTGGGGATGCCAACACGCCATGCTGTCATCTGTATTTTGTGCTACTATCCTTTGACTGAGAGCTTGTCAGTTTTTCCAGGAAATATTTGTGACCTACTCTTTTTGATTCTAGAACTCTCATTATTGTTCCTTGAGGTAGTTTAGGGCAGTTCACCCCATGAGTCTCTCTTAGTGAAGAGAACTCGTGATTAGCGAATCCCCCTTCTCTACATTTTGGTGAACCTAACATGAATCAAAAAACTAGGAATTTATGTACCCCTACTTTGCGAGGTCATAACTTTTGACCCGGTGCTCAAAATTCAGAACCATTTGCACCATTGGAAAAGTCTCCTAGAGAACTAGTTCAATCCCTAAAATACTATGCCTTCGACTATCAAATTTTAAGGACCGACGCAAGTTCCAACCTCAAATTCTGCTCTGAAGACCTTCAAAAATGCAAATTACTATAACCTAGAAAATACCAAAAAAACTAGAAAATCTAGATTCTTGGTTTTTCTTAGTTTTGTCACCAAAATGAATTTAATATCCTCTTTTATGAGTTTAGTATCTGATTTTGTTCAAAGTGTTAATGATGTTCCATTTCATGCACATGATAGTGACTTGGCTTTGCCCATGTCACTTGGTGTATTTGATCCTTCTCACAAAGTTCCTATTGCTTCAGAGGATATTTCGTTGCAAGAAGATGAAATCATTGATACCTTTCTCAATGTTATTCTACCTTCTATTCATTCCAATGCACTCTCTTCTAGAGATGATGCATTAGTGAATGATGAATTTTTTCATCCCAATGCACTCTCTTCTAGAGATGTTACACTGGCGAATGATGAATCTCATCTTTATTCCTATGCACTCTCTTCTAGAGATGGTGCATTAGAGAATGATGAATCTCCTTCCACATTTGATCGTGTTAGGATCGATGTTGAGAATATGTCTTCAAATAATTATTCTACTAGTTGTGATGATTTTGTAAACACAATCTATGTCTCTACTACCCCTAAAAGGCATAAGAGATCACTCATTTACCTAACTCCAACTAGTCCTTCTCCTAAAAGATTTGTTCTATTGAGGGTGTCCCATTTGATAGCGATTTCATTGATCTTTCTAAGGCTCCCTCTTATAGAGTGATAGCCCATACCTATGATACTATAATGAATAAACAACTAAGCCTTCCTTAAGCACCTAAACCCACAACTAAAGCACCCGATGATTACGATCTTGTTGAGCAACTCCAAGTTACTCTGGCTAATATTTCACTATGGAACTTGCTTCGGTCTAATACGGTTTACCAAGGTATGCTTTAGGAAGCCTTGCAAAAGATCCTCTTTCCTTCTTCTGCTAGGCTGACAGATGCAGATGCATTGATAGCTCATATTCGTGTAGATTCGCCAAATATTACATTCTATCCATAGGAACTCCCACCTCCAAAAGTACATAAGCAAGAAAATCCTCTAATGATTATAGTTAACATTAATAATATTGGCATTAGATGTACTCTCATTGACACCAGCTCGACACTCAATGTATGTAGCATTGATCTATTGCCTAAGATTAATATTGATTCATCTTCTCTTAATGCTTCTTCTATTGTCATTCATGGGTTTGATAATGCCATTCGACAACCTTTAGGAACAATAGTATTTCCTTTGAGGTTAGGACCCATTACTGTACCCACTCTTGTATATGTTATGTCAGAGAAATTACCATACAACCTTCTTCTTGGTAGAACATGGATTCATGCCATGGGTGTAGTCCCATCTACCTTGCATAAATCTATTAAGTTCATTTGCAATAATCAAGTAGTCACAGTCAAGGCTAACCTTGATGCTATGTACTTATGTGAAATGGAAGGTGTTGGTTAGGTCTCAGTTGTGCCTACTCTTATCCCTTTAGTGTCTTCCAATGTGTCGATGTTTACTCTAGCGGCACCTACTACAAATGGTACTCTTGAGATAGATGTCCCTAGAGAAGATCCTTTTGGAGCAAGAGATCTTAAGTCTACTCCTTCTACCTTTTCTCAAGAGAATGCATTTTTTGGTGATGATTTGGGTTCTTTAGACTTTACAGATTCCTTCATTCAGAAATATAAACTCACCTCGGTCCACTTAAACCTTCCAATAACATCATCCAAACCCGCTATGGAAGATGGTTATTCTTGTGCATCGCGGGGTAGTGTGAGCAACAATTGTAATGTCCTTGATGCTGATCCTCCTCCTTCTGAGGAAGATGATCACACCTCTATTAAAGAGGTTAATGTTGGTAATCCTATAAGGAAAGATGATGATGATCTCATAGAGGAGTATGATCCCCTTTGATGGAATAATACTCTCCATGTAGATACTCCATTGTCTGCTACCTTCGTATCTTCTTCTCGTGAGTAGTCAAACTTTTCTCCACAAGAGAAAGGGTTTCTTCTTGCTTCTTGCTCCTCATTCTTTATCTAAGCAAGAGAATATGTTGTTGAGGCTTCTAAAAGCCCGCTTGATTACTCTCCCTCATCCTACAAGCAAGAAATCTCATGAACATGATAAAGAAAAATATTATTTCTGTGCATACCATTGAGTGCCTAGCCATTCCACTAGTGAATGTAAGGCCTTGAAGGATAAAATACAACTTTGTGATTCAGGTGCCATAACTCATTTGTTTGCTAATGCACTTGCCTCTCCTTCAAATGACAAGTAATATCGAGGTCTACCTCTATCCTGTATGTTCTAAATATCTTGCATGGTTCTCCTCCCTTGTGTGCTGGGGGTAGTGATAACTTGTTCCAAAAATATGCGTCCTTTTGAGGACCCTCCTCTCTTTTCTTTAACTCTCAAATGTGGCATCCCTTGATTGTACCCCTTTTCTTTTGAAGGGTTCTCGAGGGATCCCCTTTGAAAGCTTCTTCTTCAAATGAAGTCATTTACGTCTAGCTTAGGGGCAGCTTGACTAGACCTCTCTTTTCAAAAAAGCATCCCTTGAGTGGACCCATCCTCTTTTGAAGGGTTCCTGAGGGACCCCTTTAAAGGTTTTCTAGCTTGTCGACGGTTTGTGTGACTATCTGCTTACTTTCTTGTGTGGCCGCTTTTTGACATGTTCTATCTGCAGGTAAACATGTCGCTTTGCAGGTGCACTTGTGAAGCCGCTTCTTGACTCTATGGAGTCCCTTTCCTTTGGTTTCCTCCATGTGAGAGATCTTGGGGGATACCTCCCTATAGGTCTGTGGGCCTGTAGGGCACTTCCTTTAAGCTTCCTCTGTGCGAGAGATCTTGTGGGTCACTCCCCTGTAGGTTTGTGGGTCTGTAGGACATTTTTATCAGTTTCCTTCATGCGAGAGATCTTGGGGGATACCTTCTTGCAGGTTTGCGGGCCTGTGAGACAATTATATCTTTGGGTTTCTTCCATGTGAGAGATTTTGGGAGATACCTCCTTGTAGGTCTACGGGCTTGTAAGGTGCTTTCATCCTATGGGATGTGTCCATCATTGGTCTATGAGACCTTAGTGTGCTTCGTTACAACCTCCTTAGGAGAGAGTACCTATGGAGCCATCTCTCTTGGAATTTTCATTCCTTTCCAACTTCTCCATCTTTCTCTTAAAATTCTCTTTCTTCTCTTCTCAATTATATATACCGAATCGAAGATCTGTGTCTTCTTCATCTTGAGTGTATGTCCTTCCTCTCTTCATTTTATAATTCTTCTAAGTGTGATTTCTTAATTTGGGGACGATGTATAGTACTGAGACAACCTTTTACATCGAGGTCACTTTCACTTTGCTGACTCAAATCCTTCAGTTTTTTGTAAACTAAAATTATTGTTTGGTGCAGGTTATTCTTGTCTAACACATTTATTTTGCAGGTCTTTAGCTCGAGGGCATGCTTCCATGGTTCAAAGAGTTTTTTCTTCCTCTACGGTATCCTTTTGGCATATAATGTTATTTATGTTTAGTAGATTTCCTTTAGCGTGCATATTAGTCTAGATTCATATGCCCGCTAAAGTGGGGGAAAAATGTATAGTCGTAAAATTGCATCCCTTGCAATTTCACATACATTCTTGTATCCACTTTAGTTTCCACTCCCTTAGTACTTGTGTAGGCTCATTTTAGCCCCTGCATCAACATTTTTCCCTCTTAGGATGCTCAAAGACCCCTTTTTAGCAGCTACCTTTGCATGTTAGCTTTGTGTTGAACCTTGTGCTTTTCTCGTCTGTTTCATTTTGTAGCTTGATGTGTCTAAACACTAGCATTCCATGCAAACGGTCACGTGCTGCGCTAGCGTCCTGTGACGTTGCAACATTCAAAAGACCATTTCCATGCATGTTTTCCACTTGTCATCTCGTTTTGTCAGTGGTAATGGCCCGAGACACCCTGAAATGACTCGGGAAGCTTCTTTTCCCTTCTATTCTCTCTTTTAATCCATTATTTCAATCCATTTGAGCCTCCTTGGGTTCTACCTTGAACTCTCTTTTTCTTTCTCACTCTCTCTTGCTTGCACAACTCCATACAACTTGCTACAACAACACTCCCCAACTCTTTCAACTCCCTCTTTGCAGCTCCTTTGGCTCTTGCAACTTCATCTCCCTTATCTCATGCATGTGAGCATCTTGGGATTTCACACATCCTCTATCTATTGCATCTAAATATCATGATACGGGTTCTCCTCCTCAAGCGGGGATTGCTTTTATCACTTATACTTGGTGGTGTGGGTTCTACTCCTGAGCGGGTTTTTCTTTCACCACATGATTTTTTTATTTTAGTTACACTCTCTCTTTCTATCTGGTTGTCCATGGAGGTGGGAACACCAAAACAAGGGTTTGACTAAGGCAAACCCCTATACAGCCCCAACACTTTCTCTAGATATCATGCATGCAGGTATTGAAGGTGCTCACGTGCTGGAGGCTTCATCACTTGGATGGTTGTAAGCCTTTCCTTTCTTCTCTTACTTTATCATTTACTTTACTTTATTTCATTTCTATCGTATTTTGTCATTTTACCACATTTTGGAAGTTCTTAGCAATTAGAGTAGAAGTAGCCACTTTGTTATTTTTAGTGATAAAATTTCTTTATGGTCTGTATGAGACACCAACGTGCCTTGGGGATGCCAGCGCATCGTACTAGTGTCTGTATTCTACGCTACCGTCCTTTGGCTGAGAGCTTATTAGTTTGTCTAGGAAATCTCTGTGACCTACTCTTTTTTATTCTATAACTCTCATTGTTGTTCCTTGAGGTATTTTAGGGTAGTTCACCCTGTGAGGCTCTCTTAGTGAAGAGAACTCGTGAGTAGCGAATCCCCCTTCTCTACAGATTTGTATTTTAAACTTTTAACACAATTTGAGATGTACTTAGGGGTTGTTGAATATATTATGGTATGGAGATTATAAAATATTGTTGAAAATATTATCATTGATGTCAAAGGGAATGTAGGAAATTGATCTTGTCATTGATGTCAAAGGACAAGTCCAAAATTAGGAGATGCCTAAATTATTTTGCAAGTCTTGTGCCAAATTTATGACACCATTATCAAGATATCATTGAACAAGAAAGAGATCAATAATTTGCAAAAATGATGGTTTATTTTATACATGGGTTGAACTATGTCTGACACCTTTTGGATGAGGTTAAAAACAAAAAATAAAACTAGAGAAATTAGGACGAACCCCGTCATAGAGTTGACACCCCTTGAATTGTACACCCACCTTGGGTATGCAAAAATTAAAATAAATTAAAATATTTAATGATTTTGAGTCAACCTCCTTTGGAGGAGTCACCTCCCTTTAAAGGGGTACATAGTAATAGAAAATGAAGATGTGGAGGGTAGTTTTTGAGGCAAGAAAAATGAGAAAATCAGTCAAGTATTTAAGCAGGTCTACAAAAAATAATATGAAGTGTAATTCATATTTATATTTGAATATATGAAGAGAATGATAATGTTATTTGATGCATAACTTGAGAACATGTTTGTAAGGGAGGTTAAGAGAAAATCTAAGGAAACTATAAGAGAAAATCATAAAGGAATATAAGAGCATATTTGAAAATACATAAGATTAGATCTGAGAAAAGATAAGTGCAATTTTGAAAGTATTTATGCGATAAAATTTAAAGTAAGACATTGTCATAGATTGGATTAGATTTTTTAAAGAAGAGTGTGAAACATTTGAATCGATTTGTGAAGGAAATATTTACATAATTCAAAGTTATATTTTTTGATCATATTTGTGAGGTAAAGCATATCTACATTTAAATCTGGTGAAGACATATCATCATTGAAGAATTTGGAGGTTGGTGCCTATCAAAGAAGATATTGGTGTCTCCTGTTGAGTTGGTGCTCAGTGGTGGGGATTGGAATCTCCAATGGGTTGGTGCCTACAAATTCTATAAGTGGGGATTGGTGTCTCCAATGGGTTGGTTCCTAAAAAATAAGTTTGTAAGAGAATTAGGTTGGAGCCTATGAAGAAGATCTATATATATAAGCAATATTTTTTTGTGATTTTATCTTATAAGGGTTTCTACGTAAATAGTTTGTTCTTAATTGCTAGATCTTGCATATGTGATATTGTTGTGGATGATTATGTTTTAAAGTATTACTGTTGTAGTTGATTAAGTTGTGAAAAATAAAAGATTATTGTTATACTTATTCACCCCCCCTCTTAGTATTGTAATGCCTCGCCACACAACCCTAGAGGAAGTTGCAATTGACTACTTAAACGGACTAATTTTTTTTTGTTTAAGTACAAAGAACATGCAAGTTCACTTCCCATTGCAAACATCCCCTAAGGTTACAAGACTAAGATTACTTATAACCCACAACAACATAAATGAATACATAACATTTATCCACTTAACAAATTAGAAACACATACATTCAAACAAGATAAATTACATCCACCATAATAGTTACAATAAGATCATAAACAACCATAATTTAATAAAGAGATTACATCACTCATTCCCCGAATGAGGCAAGTCCAATAACATAATTACAATTACAAATTTCCACCTCAATAACAAATGAGGGGTAAAATAATACAAGATCAACTGAAATGAAAAAAATCAAGAACTGGAATCGAATCCAATGAGCTCTCCAACTGGAAGTCTCGTCCACATGAACATGAAGAAAGAACCCAATGGATTTAGGTGCACGCTACCCAACCTAGTGGAACCCAAAGGCCCACCCCCCATGCTAGGAGATAGTAACAAGGAATCCTAGCCAAGGACATCTACCTCTAGACACAGGCTAACACAAAACTAAACTAAACAGAAACAACCAATCACTTGAACCACACAAGTATGACTCAAGTACAACACACGTACAACACATGTACAACACATGTACAACACACGTACAACATAAGTACAACACAAGTACAACTCCACATGGTCACATTGCTTCCAGATATAAAGCAGATCAAGTATGTTAAGAGAACCATACGCATAATAATCAAATACCGACTATGGTCACATTAGGTATGTTAAGGAAACCATACCCATAAAATCGAATACCAACTATGGTCACATCAGGTATGTTAAGGAAACCATACCCACAATAAACAAGCACCAACTGTTGTCCTAGACAGAGTGTCATCGCACAACTCATCATGGGTTGTCCTCTGAGAATCTTCATAGGCTTCGACCCCCACAAAGGGTTATCCTGGTGACCTCTACCGAATCCTGGCCCCCATACTTACTCATGCGAAATCAAATACCTTTTGTACAGACAAGATAGATGACATTGCCATTCCAAGCCTTCTTACTCATCCCAAGTCTAAATGAGCCCTTGTGTCTATAAGTGAGGCATAATTATCTTGATTAGTGAGAAGTACCACCTAATCTTCTAAGTTTTGTTTTAGTTATCACTTGATTAAACCACCCCCGAAGGTTGTCCAGTTTACCTCTTTGGGCTCTGGCCCCCACGAAAGCCACTCTTCTACTTGACAAAAAATCCAACATAACCAATCACCAAGGGTGCCAAAGTGCATACGAACAAGATATCATGACCACTCCAACTCTAGGAGTAAACATAAGATGAAACCATCTCCGAACACTAGAGGCAACAAATCACAGATCAAGGTTACTTCTTACAAGGAGACACGGATCCCATAATCCACTCCTTTCACAGGAAACACAAAACATCCCCGTTCATGGAAACCGGGTAATAACAATGACATAACTTCATGCACTACCAAGGAAATAACAAATGGTCGTCATTACAAAACGACAACCCCCAACCTCTAGGGTCCTCTGGAAGACTTACAGATTAAAGACACTTAATCCCATTTCCCAAAACAAGAACACAAAAGAAATGTTCACTGAAGGTAATCGAAAGAAACTACCTTTGGATATTCTAAATCCATTTCCTCATTACATTTAGTAATTTATTGCATCAATAAAACTGAATTAAAATTACGTCTTTTCAGATAAGGGAGAAAGTAACACTAATTTTTGGATATATTAAATCCATTTCCCTTAATACATTCAATCATCTACTTTTTCATTTCAAAATAAATCACCTTTTAAAAACAAAAAAAACAACAATTAATTTCCCTATTAAACAAAATATCTAAAAATCAAATCTTTGTTCCTTTCAATTATCTTATTTTAAAATAAGCCAATTACATCAACTATAGTATATGATATAAAATTTCCTCAATTATATTAAAAAAACATGTTACTAATCCAATACAACATAACATCATTTAAATCACCATTATAATAAATATGCATATATTTTTTAATTAACTAAAACGAATATAAATAATATTATAATATTATATACAAATTGAAGAATCGGTTGGGAGGGAGCTGGTAGTTTTGTTTCCAACTGTTGCATGTTGGAGTTTTTTGAAGCTTTTGTAAACTTATATCTTACATATGTAATCTTTTTAATATTAATAAAATGACTTGTTACCTATCAAAAAAAAAAATTATAATATTATATAATATAAACTAAATATTAACACATATTATATTACTATAATATATATTAATATTATAAGATATAATAATAAATATTAATATATTAATATTTTTATATGTATTTTATTTATTTTAAAATAAAACAATCACTCCTCGGGCCGCGCGCCAACCCTTAAGGTTGAGCTATGGGTTTCTCGGGCCGCGTGCTTTCTCCAACCACGACTTTGATTAGGGTTGGGGCGACGGTTTGGAGTGGGGCCACACTACTAAAGATGGGCAAGGACTGTGTGCACAACCGACCACCATTGTTGGTGGCGCTGTGCTTTGCACAGCAGCCGCCAACAATGGCAGGGATTGCTTACACAACGGCCACGGGGGTAGTGGGGGCCACGCTGGGAGTGGCTCCCCCCACTCACCTCCCATGGGGGCGTGGTGGGGGTGAGCCCCCAGTGCCTCCCCTCCCCTCCCTGCCCCTTTGACAGGGATTAATTTTTTTATATATTTTTTTAAAACAGCATGCCCACATATGAAAATATATATATATATTTAAAGCTCACATATGCCATTTACAAATTTAATTGAGCACATAATTTTCACAATAGATCATTTACAGCCAAGAACACCAACAATTTTATTTTAAATAAAATTTCATTTCCAAATACAAATTCCAAATTTGAGAGCAAGATTTAAAAAAAAGGTTTTCTTCCAATTTTGGAATAAGAATTAAACTGGGTTTGTTTTTCCATTTAAACAGAAGATTAAAATGCTTTCCAATATGATTTTAATCAACACATATACAAATAAAATTTCAAAACAACTAATTTGAAAGATATGAACCTGGTATTTTGAGTTAGTGAGGAGATCCAAATGGTGCACAAATTCCAACCTTGCTTCCAACTTCAACTCCACAAATTTTCACAACCTGGTATTTTGAGTTTGTGAGGAGATCCAGATGGTGCACATATTCCAACCTTGCTTCCAACTTTAGCTCCACAAATTTTCACAACCTAAATCCAAAATCCACAAAATTTGAAAAATCCTCCCTCTTTCCAATTCAATCCTTTCCAAAATTTTCATGATCCAACTTGTGAAGAAAAATTCAATATAAGGAAAAAACCCTAAAATTTCCTACAACCACCCTCATCAATCAAAAAACATAAATAGAAAATATCTTCTTTTCTTTGAATTTTTTTTCAATTTTTTGAATTCAAATTTTCTAATTTGACTTTTAAACATTTTCTTTAATTTTCAATTCCAAACCAAATAATAATAATTTCAAAATGAACAACTTAACTTATTTCAACAACATAAATTTAATTAATTAATAAATAGATTTAATCAAAGATTAAATTATTTATTAATCAGATTAAATTAATAATAAAATAAATTACATTTCAACATAAACCAAATAAGGTAATCGTCAATTTAACTATAAGAGCATATATTTTAACATTTTTCTAACTCGCACTTTAAACTGAAATCAAAGCCAAATGACACAATTAAGGCAACTTAACTTGACTAACACTAGATGACACACTAGGACTAGGGTGACGAATTGGCATGGAAAACCTAGCTACTATCTCCCAATCGAATACCGTTGGGCAATGGACACGCTCAAACTTGTGAAACCAGGTGGAGTCGATGTCCTGTACCTGTCAACCTGCGAACAAGGAGTATATCCACAAGCATATATATGTCATAATTAAAACACACCGTGAAGAGGGAATCACAGAATCGTAGGGCACTCACAAGTGAGTGATGCGATCCATCCCCTTCACCAATACAATATTACTAACTGACAAATCTAACATAATAATTTAATCCAAAGCATAATACATCATTAATTCAACCATCCATAATGCTGATTCAAAATATGACATAATGATAACATCAATATAAAATACGATAACATCAAAATATAATATTAATGTCGCTTTACAGATAGCGAACAAATAACAGTCGGGTACCATAGTCAAGGTACAAACAAAAAGTACAACATAACAAAGCATAACATTGTTCGATCAAAAGGACAAAACAGAGGGGTATTACAAGTATAACTATGTGTTTCATCAATTGGTATTAGAGCGGGTTCCTTCAGAGTTAAACTAAACGTTGTTGGAGTGAAGAAGAAACTGAGAGGGGGGGGGGGTTGAATCAATGTCTTAGACAAATTTCAACTTTTTCCTTTAAATAGAACTTCAATAATTTATGATTTTAATATTTCAATGATAAATACATTCATTAATTGAATGCAATCATATAAGAATTTTAAAATAAGAAATATTGAAGAAAATCAAAGATCATCACAACCATGCAATATCAACATATTAAAAATGAGACCACAAGACAAATATTTGACGAGTGGAAAACCCTCCCAGGGTAGAAAAACCACTCCAAAATGCCTCATTTCCTTAAAAATGAATCTCACTGATTACAATAGTTTCAATGGCTTCAATGGCTACCAAATGCCTCATTGGCAACATAAGCCTTACTGGCTACCAAATGCCTCACTGGCTAAACAAAATTTTCAATCATAAAGAAACAAACTATAGAGGGTTACTCTGTCTCTTTGCAAACCATTACAACACTTAACACTAATAAATCCTATGTACCAAAGATTCATAAAATTGGAACCTTTAAAACATAAAATATATTAGTTACTCTCCACTATTTTTGCATACAGTTTTTACAAAATATATTTTTGCATTTTTCTCAAAAACTACTAATAGCATGATAATAACTAAGTGCATTTCATGTCCTTTGGCTATGTTATCTTAGCATTATATTCAACCCACAGAGTCATCTTTCCAGAGATGATTTTAGAAACTTTAAAGTTGCTCATAATTGAGATCATGACTGAAAGAACCACCAAATGGTGATAACTACCACAAAGATACCTGCCACCAAAAAATTCCAATGCAAGATGCACACAAATGTCGATTATGCAAAAAAAGATCGACATTGTGCCACAAAATAAGGTATGCAAAACACCAAAGCAACAAACCCTGACCCACATTATCAATGCTCAATTAACTATAATAAATCTTCACAAGCTATCAAGAACCCGTGCCATGTAAATGCTAGGGTTACCCAAAACCAAAACTAATTTCCTTTTCTTGCTTAATGAAACTTTAATATTTTTCGACATATAACTGATTATGCAACTGTAAGAACAACAACGACCAAGAAACATATCACCTAACAAAATGATTTGCACAATCCCAAATCTTGTGTCATTCCCTTAAACTATGGTGACACATAATGGTCTAGCTTCAAGCTTCAGTCTTCACACTATTTGAGCTCAAGGCGAGCTTTGTCACATACTTTGAGAATCATTACATAAAATTTTCAAAGATTACTCAAACCCTAAGTTCGCTACCCTTGTTTCCTAATGTTAAACTTTGCAAAAATGCCCAATATCTTCTTTGTTTTCCACATTATACATCTCTGCCCTGCATAACCAGTTAGACCTAAAAGAACTGGTGGAAACACCATGTAAACCAAATATTTTGATTGGAAACTTAGCCCTCAAAACTTACAACAACAAGTTACTTTTGATTCGGTGAAACATTACATTTACATCACCCTCAAGTTTTGAATGAAACACAACATGCTAGTCATACAAATCAACATTTGAAGGGAACCAAACACAATCATGTGATTTATCACATTGAGACTGAAATGTTAGTAACCCTTAACTTAAAAATGGTGTCCACTTTATGCGTAGTGAATAATCACTTATTGCCTTAGTTAATAATCAAGGCATGATATGCTTCAAATTACTAATCAACATAATAATTATGTGCCTAAAATAATATGCTCGAGATCCTTCTCAAATTTAATGAATGAAACCTTATTATCAAAGTATTGCATTATTTCTTTTGTTCATTGCGATAACATTTATTGCATATACCTTATGCAAAACAACCATCTTGTAAAACCATTATACCTGCCAAATCACTGTTAATGCTAACATGCTTGAACCAATCAACACAAATGTCATATTGCCAAATATGTCACCTGAATATGTGCCAAACCAATCTGACCATGTCTTCCATATGCATAGAATGTCATAATGTTGTCTCATAATCCCTTCAATGAATGACAATACTATAAGCGCTAAAACAATCTTTTACATCAATTCCAAAACCAATGTCAAAGGGGTCAACAAATGCTTGAAGGTAAATCTCAGAAAAACACATGGCTGAAGGATATGGATTCTTCTCAAATAGGGAACCACTATTTGATGGATCGAATTATGCTTTTTGGAGCAAAGGATGGATACACACTTGAATGTACTTGGGTGTGATATTTGGAGATCCATTGAAGTTGGTTGTACTCCTCCTATAACCCAATAATGGATCAAGCTGAAAAGAAAGCAAGTGAGAACAATGCAAAATCCAAAAGTACAATCTTGTGTGGGTTATTCGAAATGGATTTTGTGTTAAGGTTATGCATTGCAAATCAACTAAGGATATGTGGGATAAGTTTAAAAACATATATGAAGGAGAAAACAAGGATAAGAAGGCCAACCTTCAAACCCACATGAGACAATTGGAGAGTTTGAAAATGAAGGATGAAGAATATATCACTGCCTACCTACTTTGTGTGGGTAAAATTGTCAACACAATCTATGGTCTTGGAGAAAATATTAAGGATGCAACAATTGTGCAAAAAATTTTAAGATCTCTCCCCATGATATTTGATGCAAAAGTTTTTGTCATCAAGGAAGTGAAGGATCTAGACACTTTGAGAATGGATGAGTTGCATGGGATCCTCACAACGTATGAAATGAGGACGAAGAAGGAGAAGTTGTCAAAAAAAGAAGTCACCTTCAAAGCATCCAAGAAGATGAAGAATAAAGGACATATATCGAGTGAAAGTTCAAGTGATGAAGAAGCACACCTTGCAAGAAAGAACAATAAAGAATTCAACAAACATAAAGGTAATTCTACTCTTAAATGTTTCAATTGTGGTAGAATAGGTCATTTTACTTCTAAATTTCCATAGATTGAAAGTGAAAGTAGTGAAGAGGAATACGAATACTATAAAAGGAAAGGGAGGAAATATAAACATTATAAGAAAAAAGATGCACGAGGGAAGCAAGGAAGAAATTCTAACATCACATAAAGAGTCTCTACATTCAAGAAACAAGTAGCTGATTCAAAGAAAGAAATGTGTATGGAAGATTCTCTAATAGTGATCAAGAGGAGATACTCTTTATGGTGATGGAGGTAAAGGAGGATGAAGATAAAAGAAAAGAATAAATAAATTTTAAAGAACACATCAAAGATAATGAAGAAGATGATCTTGATAAATAACTCAAATTTTCCTATAAAAATATTGAGAAGGTCAAGAAAAGGAATTCAAGGCTTCTAGAAGATAGCAAAATCAAAGTGAAATCATCTCAAAGCTTTGAAGAATTATAAAATATGATCATAGATTTGAAGGTTCAAATTGAAGAAGAAAAATAAATTGAAGAAGTGGTAAGAGATCAACTAAAGGAAAAGGAATTGGAGTGTGAGAAGTTAGAGATTGAAGTTGTTTCCTTAAGGAAGGAGTTGGAAAAATAAAATAATCAATTAAATTAAAGCATGAAGTTCAAAAAGAGCTCAATTTTTTTGGAAGATATTATAAACTCTCAAATATCACCTTTTTATCAAGAGAAAAACCTAAAGGATATGCTGGTGTGCTCAAGGACTCCATCAATAGTAGCACCAAGGAGGGAATTAATATCCCACAAAAGAACAAAATTCCTCATAGGGACAACCATGAAAGATTTAGAGGATCATTGCCTTCTAGATAATGATCAAGTTCAATCACTCTTTCCGAGTATTAATATTCATGCAATCATTTTGGTCATAAAACAATGGATTGTAGAGTCTATGAAAGGAATGATCTTGGGTTCTCAAGTAGGGACTACAACTCATGTGTTCCTTTAGTGGATTAAAATGTTATATGTTACAAGTGCAACAATTATTGTCACATAACACATTTTTGTAGAAGTGGTTTCATGAAATCAAATAAAAAGGAGGATATCATAGCTGAAAAAAGGGAGAACCTACAAAAGTTTGGAAGAGGAAACAAGAGAAATAAAATCCATTATTGTGCTCCATGCATAAGAAGCATCACTAGGTTTGTAATTTAAGAATCATGATTTTAGGCCGAGGAGCTTACAACTACATTATCTTTCAACCCAATAAAGAAGAAAGGCCCTTTTTCCCATTGTTTTCAAAGAGGGAGAAGTAGAGAGAGGAGGAGAAAAAATATTGCAAATAACCATCAGCTCCATAGAGAATAAAATTTAAAGATAGATTAGCTAATGCATTCTATATAAAAGTAACAAAGCATCTCATTACTATTGATGTCAAAGGAGGAACATTGCACAAAGGGGGAGAGTTACAACAAGGACAAGCTATAGGAAAGGAAAAATAATGCCATTAACATCAAAAGGAAATGCTACAATAAGAGAGTGTCACAATCAAGGGGGGTTTTATAGCCAGGGGGAGCATCATAGGAAAGTGAGTATTTCATTGTGAAGGATAAAAGTATGTTAGACTCCTTTGTCATTGATGTCAAAGGGGAAGAGATAGAGTAAGGGGGAGTTGTAAAAAAGGAGAGAATTATGTTTGTGTTTCCATCAATGAAAAAGGGGGAGATTGTTGGAAATATTGTCATTGATGTCAAAGGGAATATAGAAAATAGATATTGTCATTGATGCCAAAGGACAATTCCAAAATTAGGAGATGGCTAAATTATTGTGCAAGTCTTGTGCCAAATTTATGACACCATTATCGAGATATCATTGAGCAAGGAGGAGATAAATAATTTGCAAAAATGATGGTTTACTTTCCACATGGGTTGACCCATGTTTAGCACCTTTTGGAGGAGGTTAAAAATGCAAAATAAAATTAGAAAAATTGGGATGACCCCCCTAATAGATTCTTCCCATTTGTGAGTGTTTAAAATTGAAAATAATATTAATTTGAAAGAGGGTCAACCTCCCTTGAATGGTGTGCCCACCTTGGGAATGAAAAAAATAAAAATAAAAATATATTTAATGATTTTGGGCTGTCCCCCTTTGGAGGAGTTGCCTCCCTTTAAACGGGTACATAGTGATATAAAAGGAAGATGTGGAGGGTAGTTTTTGAGGCAAGAAAAATAAGAAAAGTAGTCAAGTATTTAAGCAGATCTACAACTGAGAATATGAAGTATAATTCAGATTTATATTTGATTATATGAAGATAATGCTAATGTTATTTGATGCATAACTTGAGAGCATGTTTGTAAGGGAGGTTAAGATTAGATCTAAGGAAACTATAAAAGAATATTTTAAAGGAATATAAGAACTGATCTAAAAATGAATAAGAGCATATTTGAGAAAAGATAAGTGTAAATTTGAAAGTATCTTCGTGATCAGATTTAAAGGAAGACATTGCCATAGATTGGATCAGTTATGTGAAAGAAGAGTGTGCAACATTTGAATCGATTTTTGAAGGAAAGGTTTACATCATTCAAAGTTATATTTGTTGATCAAATTTGTGATGGAAAGAATATCTACATTTATATCTTGTGAAGACATATCATCCATTGAAGAATTTGGAGGTTGGTTCCTATCAAAAAAGAGATTGGTGTCTCTTGCTGAGTTGGTTCTTAGTGGTGGGGATTGGAGTCTCTAGTGGGTTGGTGCCTACAAATTTTGTAAGTGGGGACTGGTGTCTCTAGTGGGTTGGTTCTTAGAAAATAAGTTTTTAAGAGAAGTAGGTTGGAGCCTACAAAGAAGATCTATATATATATATATATAAGCAATATTTTGTTGTGGTTCTCTCCTGTAAGGATTTCCATGTAAATAGTGTGTTCTTCCTATGTTCTTAATTGCTAGATCTTGCATGTATGTTATTTTTGTGGATGAATAAGTTTTCAAGTATTAATGTTGTGATTGATTAAGTTATGAAAAGTAAAAGAATGTTGTTATACTGATTCACTCCCCTCTTAGTATAACTGTGTGTTTCATCAAAGATATAGTGAATACAAATAATTGGTTAGGTTAGAGAAATTATGTAAGATTAGTGTTGGAGAGATTCATATGGATAGATGGAAAACCAATGTGTGTTCCTATCTTAGTGGAAATTGAATTATCTATAGAGTAGTGTTTGATCTTTAGCTAGTGAGATGGATGACCCAACTCGAGTACCTTATGCTAGTGCTATTGGGGGTTTGATGTATGCTATGGTATGTAATAGACTAGACATTAGTAGTGGGAGCCTTGAGATGATTTATGAATAATCTTGGACAAGATAATTTGAATGTAGTTCAAAGGGTCTTTCACTTTTTTGTTCATTACATCTTAGAATTCTATATTTTATCATGTTGCCTCTATAGGGGACCAAAACTTAGTGGATATTTTTGGATTTGTGGATTTAGATTTGACAAAAGATGTTACTATTATAAGATCCACTAGTGGATGTGCATTCAATTTGTTTGGTGGCACTATTAGCTGGATGAGTAAGTGGTAGGTTGTAGTCCCTTTTTTCCACTACAAATATTATGTATATAATATCTACTCATACATGTAAGGAGGTTATTTAGCTTAAGATAATATGTTTAGAGACAACATAGTTCTTTTTTATTATTAGTGTCATATGTCTAGCAAATAACCAAACCTTTCATGTGAGGATGGAGCATATTGTTTTTTAGTATCATTTTGTTCATGAAATGGTAAATGAAGGTGTTGCTAAAGGTGTCTCAACCTTGCTCATTATATTAAGATTACAAAAGATAAAAAAATTATATATATAATTAAGAAATAATTCTTTATCTATAGAGTTAGTTTTTGGCCATAATAAATATTCTTGGTTGTTCAAAACCATCTATGAGGGTGCATGTTCTATAGATATATTTGAGCTCTTCAAATTAAAAAGTTGGCCTTCAAAAGCATGTAAATGAATTGTAAAAAGTTGTTGGACAGATAAAAGAGTTGTAAAGGAGAGTTACACTTGTTGACCAACGTATGATGCATGTATGAAACATCATAAAATATATTTGATTGGGGATAATATTGGGTGCTACTTTTTGAGTGGTCTTAACTCATGATTTTCTAACACTATTTGATGATTTCATGTAATGTATCTCTGATATTTTAGATTATTAAGATGGAGGTTGTGTGTTAGTTTTGTATATATTATCAAGTTGTCAAAATTCCTCCGAATCTTTGGGTGGTGATATTCTTATGAAGTCTTTCTCTACACGTGTATTTTAACTATGGTTTACTAAATAATACATTGGGTTGTTTTGAAGTGTGGGATTTTTTCCCAAAAAGGTTTTTCCCACATACATCTATGTTATGGTATATTTTTTAATCTATGTTTATATGTTTTATTTCTATAATTGTTAACATATATTGAAATTTGCACAACACTCTCCTCAAAATATTAGTGTAAAAAGTGTTTTTACATAGCTTGCTTCCTTTCATTTGTTATCAAAGACTAACTCAAATTCTAGGTGTTGGATAGAGGGAATTTTGTACTAATATATGTTTGAGTGGAAGGTTGCACAAAGAGGGCTTTGATATTATTGTAGGAAAAGATGGCAAGAACATTAATGAAGATATGGAGAAGTTCTTAAACAAAATCTTTGAGTTGTGGAAGCTCAATATGGAGCATGTGCTCGTAGACCAAGATCTATGGGTTGTAGTATTTGGATCTAAACCTACAACTACATCACAAGAAGATTGAAACAAGGTGGATAGAAAATAAAGGGTCTTATTAGACATAGTTTGATCAATTTAGTGTTCTTGAATGTGCATGAAGATACTACTACAATGAATATTTTGTAAGAATTTTAGAGAAATTTATAAAGATAATCTCTAGTGAATAATATTTTCTTGATAAATAAGCTATATATACTCTCAATATGTAGGATGATGATTATGTGATCGAACATACAAATTATTGCAATATGATATTTACCCAGTTGTACTAAATGGGAGTGAAAATAGAGGAATATTAGTGTATGAATTTGCTATGTTCTTTGCTAGATTTATGGGACCAATCAGTTATGGTCATTGGGAGCACTACCAAAAAGTTCAAGATGGATGAAGTGGTTGCATGTTTTCTTTCTAAATAAATGAGAAGGAAGAGTTTTGAGGTAGCTAAGGAGGAACGAAAGAATGGGTCACATAGGTAGGAAGGGTTTAAGGACCCTAAAAAATACAAATATTCTTGTGGGATTAATGATTGTAATATTAAATTTGATTATGTGAATATTGTGTATATGAAAACCAAAATCACATTTAGTTTTACTCTAATTCTCACAAATATTCTGGGGTGTTGGATCTAATCTATTATGACATATTTGGTCCTATTAATGTTCCTTCAATTTCCAAATATGTATATAATGTTTGTTTTATTGATGATTAAATAAGACATAGGCATATTTCCTTTGAAGAAAATCTGAAGTCTTTAATTGTTTTAAAGATTTTAAGGCTCTTATAGAGAATCAAACCAGTAAAAAGATTAAGGTTTTGAGTACTAATAATGGTGGTGATTTTTATTTAGCAGATTTTGATAGTTTTTGGAAGGACCATGGGATAGAAATACATAAGACAACTCTATACACCCCTCAATAGGATGAAGTTGAAAAAAGAATAAATAAGATGTTGATGGAGAGGGATAGGAGTATGCTTACTAGGGCTGGCTTGGATTTTTTTTGGGAAGTAGCAATAGCCATAGCTTGTTACATACTTAATAGGTCTCATACACCAAATATTATTGATAAGACACCTATGGAGGTGTGGCTAGGCTAAAATCCCTCATTGAAACATCTATGAGTCTTTGCTTGCGAGGCACATACACATGTGCCAAGGGAGAAGTGGTCAAAATTGGAGAACACAAAAATAAAATATATCTTCATTAAGTTAAGTGTTGGTGTGAAAGAATACAAGCTTTAAGTCCCTATGATTGATAGATATTTGTATAACATTAGTGTTATCTTTAAAAAATTCAAGTCTTCTTCCATAATATATTGTCAGAGAAGGATGAAAATAAATATGTGGTTTAGCTAACACAAAATACTAAGAAGGTTGAACTAGAAGCCCACAAAGGACGTAAAGAGGAAGAGATCTTAGATAGTTTAGAGAATTTTGAAGAAGAGGTAGAACCTCCACCTCAGTCATTGATGAGGTCCACTTGGTAAGTATAACAAACATAAAGGTATACTCCATTTGATTGGTGATGTATTTTTGTTTTGATTACTAACATTGGTGAGCCTAAGACTATAAAGGAGGATATGGGGCTGAATGTTGCAAAATCTTGGAAAGTGATCACGAATGAGGAGATGGCTAATTTTAAGAAAAAACACATGGGACCTAGTACCTTTTCTTGATGGAAAAAAGCCCATTGAATGTGAATGGATGTTCAAAATAAAAATAGTGTCTGATGGGAGTGTTGAGAGGTATAAAGTGTGATTGGTTACAAAGAGTTATTCATAGGTTGAGGGATAGATTATGGTGATATTGTCTCAGTAGAAAATTTGACATTCATTCAATTTCTATTATCTCTTGTTATAGTTTAGATCTTGAGGTTGAGAAGAGAGATGTGATGCCAAAATTTCTTCATGGTGCTTTTGAGGAAGATACTTATGACACAACTGGAGCACTACATTGAGAAAGTTAAATAACATTTTATTTATAAATTAAATAAATATTTGTATGATCTTAATAAATATCCTACGATGTTGTACCAAAAGTTTGATTATTTTGTGTTAAGTTTGGGATTTTTGAGATCTAAATTAGATCATTACATTTTCTATAAGATGGATGATGATCATATTCACATTATTGCGTTATATGTGAATGATATTTTTTTTTTTGATAGTAAGAAAGGTTTGATTTATGATTTGAAGTCTCATCTTTCAATACAATTTGAGATGTACTCAAGGAGTGACATGTACATATTAAAAATGGATATCAAAAAAGATAGAGTGAATATTAAACTTTGGTGGAGCCAAAGTAAGTATGTAAGATCAATGTTAGAGAGGTTTAACATGAAATATTGTGTGACATTATGAGTTCTTGTTACATGATCGGGATAAAGTTATCTATTGAACAATGTCCAATAGTTTCTCCTACTGAGATGAAGGATATGAACATAGTACTTTTTTCTAGTGGTGTCACGAATTTGATGCATGTTATGGTTTGTACAAGAATAGGCATTGTCCAAGCAATGAGAGTCCTTAACTGATTTATAAATAATCTTAGATGAATACAATGGGATGAAATAAAGAGGATCTTCAAGTATTTGTGGGTTACATCTAATTATTCCTTATTCTATCATGGTTATCCTACAAAGGATAAAAAAAAGTCTGTATTCATGGATTTGTGGATTCACATTTGGTTAGATATATCAACTATAAAATATCCACTAATGGATACATTTTCACTATGTTTGGTGGTACAATCAATTAGTGAATAAACGATAGGATGTGGTTACTCTTTTCTTATAGAATTAAAGTACACAAAAGAAACTCATTCCTATAAGGAATCCATTTGTCTTAAGAGATTATGTTCAGATGTGAGAACCATTATAGTTCATTATGATAATCAAAGCATCATATGTATGGAAAAGAACCCAACCTTTCATGTGAGGATGAAACATATTGATGCCTAGTACTATTTTTGGGATATGGTAGAGGATGGGAAGGTAATGCTAGAAACAATTTGTAAAATATTGCAAAGGGACTTATGAATCTTGTGAGAACAAAAAAATTAGTTGGTGGTACAAATCTATAGGTCTCTCAACCACTAGCAATTAGATAGTGGTGTTGATACTCCCTTTTCTCTTGCAAAGTGTTCACCAATTGGGAGGATGATGGGAAATGTGTTTAAACCTTACTTCTAATATTAATATTATGAAATTGCATTGTTTGGTATAAAATAAAAAAACTCAAATTTTATGTTATAGAGTTAATTTTTGGACAAAATAAATATTTCTAGTTATTCAACCCCACCTATGAGGGATTATTTTTGCATTGATTTCTTTGAACTCTTCAATTTAAAAAAATGGCTCATTTGACTAATCATATCAAAAGTTATGACCTCTAGAAATTTGCAATGTAAAAAGTTGTAGGATGCATAAAATATTCATAAAAGGGAGTTACACTTGACCAATTTATGATGCATGCTATGACACATCATAAGACACACTTGACTGGGGATAATTTTGGGCACCACTTTTTGGGTGGTTTTAGCTCATTGTTTTTTAGTTACCATTTGGTTTTTCATGTGTTGTATTTCTTATATATTAGGAGCTGGAGATGGAGGTTGTTTATGAGTTTTGTAGATATTGTTAAGTTGTTAGAATTCATGTAGATCCTTGTTTGGTGATTACCATGAAGGACTTCTCTACAAGTATATAGTAACTATGGTTTATTGAATATTACATTGGGATGCTTTGGAGTGTAGGACCTTTCTCTCGAAAGGGTCATTTTCCCACATGTACCTATGTTATGGTATATTATTTATTTTATATTTAAATGTATTCGGGTAAAAGCAAAAATTTGGGTCCACTTCTAGGGGAAGTTTTGGGAAAAAAATCTTGATAGGAATGGGTACCCAAGCCTAAAAACAAAATGGGTACCCATTATTGTTCGAGATCTCGACCTAAATGGGTACCCATTTTGTAAAAGTATTTATTTTTAAAAGTTATTGTGAACTCATTTTTTTCCAGCAACATCGAAAACCAATGAAAACCAAGAATGGGTATAGTGTTTTGGTTAAGATCTCCATTTAAGTGATCTTTACACTTTATTTAATTTCCAAATATGTTGCATCATTATAGTTTATGGAATTTTGTTAAATGAGTCAAAGTATGTTGATTATATATGAACTATATTTAACCCTTTTTTATTTATAACATATATGTATGAAGGATTAAATTTTCTCTTTAGCAAGTCAAGTACAATAGAACTTTTAGGCCATGTAAATCAATGTCCCATTTTAGTTAGGGAGTTGTTTCCTCCTTACCAAGTTTCACTTAATTACCAAATATACAAAAATTAACTAAATTATAAGTTTTAGTATGCCAATTGAGTGGATTTTGACAATAAATAAGCATTGACTATTCAATTATGTTTAAGAAGTGGTGATGCATCTAGCAGTCTGTATTAACATAAGAAATATATAAGTATATTATTTATTTTAGTTCCAAACATTAATTCATTATTTTATGTGGATTTTACATAATGTATTTCTATTATTTTTGAATAACTATAATGCTACTAGAAATATAATAAAAATTTAAGAAATCAAAATTTTGAACTAGTAAAAGCACCTATAGGTGCTATTGGATGGTTAAAATGAACATAGAAATAGTTCATCAAAACATATCCTACTTGTATTGGCATACATGATATACTAATGGGGGTTTTGAATATTGAAATAAAGATTAATATAGAACTTGAAAAAATACAAGACTAAATAAACTAGAAGAAAAGTTTAAAACCATAGAAATTAAACTAAAAATTGTAGAAAACCATAATGAAATAGGAGAATTTAAAACATTTAAACTAGGGGAGACTACTAGGTAAGATAATTTGAATAGACAAGATTGATATAAGAATAAACATTTAAATCAGAAAATCCAAATAAACTTTTATAGCATAGGAATTAAGAGTGCTTAATGAAGAAACTACTAACACTAAGGATATGCACGAGTTATTTTTAAAGCTTCCTTCACAATGGTATTTGGAATTTGAACTCTTGATGTTTCTCCTTTCTCTCCCTCTAGTTGATCCTATGGGCTTTATAAAATTTCTTCATCCATGTTTTGGTTTGGGATCTCTCATTGAATCACACCACTAGAATTTCCTTGTATCTTATCCACTCCTTGATTGATCCTAAAATATCTCTTAAATGCAAGTTGGAATTAATGTTGGCCAAATATTTCACGCTATTAAAGGGAGAACTTAGGTTTAGCTTATCTTCATCTCCTATTTTACCATTTTGTCTTATTCATGACCTACATACATTCCATATAAATTATATTTTTCATCCTTAGGTATTTCATCAAACTTATAATTCAATTTATTGAATATTTTCGAAGCTATGAAATTCCTTATACTTTCCTCTAGATTTTAATGTACTTGTGTGGCCAAGTTTTAAACTTGAATACCTTGGTCAACTCACTAATCTCTATAATGTTGAATAAATTATACCGCTCTCTCATAAGATAAAACTAAGATGTAGGTATGCTCCACATTATTTCTTGATTTAAGTGACCTTTCTATTAAGTGGGTAAGTTGGATAAGAAAAAATATATTTAGTGATACTAGGCAAGATGTACCTAGGTAATTCATGAAGATAAAATTAGGCTCCTTATATTATGATGCTAGTGTGCTTAGGGTAGATGAACTAAGTTGTAATATTTTTCTTCTTCATCTCCTTGATCAACACTTGATGCACATTATGCATGGGTTTGTAATAAATTTTGTAATACATAATTGGATAAAAAAGATCAATATGTCCTCATTATACATGTTTACACTTAATTATTTAAAATACATGTGTATTGGAACTCTAAAACCAAGTCTCCAATTTATTAGTGGCAAAGGGAAATCCATATAGCACACAAATGATATAAAACAAATATGAAGCCATGGAAAACATGTTCCTCTAGAAGCTTGCAAGATTTTTTTGTTTGGAGAAACAACTACTAGCTCCCTATAGTTAGGAATCAATGGATTTTCTAAGATCATGTGTAGCATCAACATCCATAATATCTAGATGAAATGAGCCTTTATTCCCAAATAATTTTCACAAGAGGATTGGGGCATCTTTGATTTCACTAGGAAAACTTGCAATTGTGTAATCCTACTATATAGGAGAAAATTTTCACCCCTTAGGAAAATTCCCCTTTCACATACCCTCACCATAGAAAATCAAATCCAAAGGAGAAATTACACATCACCTACTTATCTTCCATCCACTTGGCATTCATCTTGTGTGTCGGTAAGAGAATATTTTTCAGGGACGAAAGTGTGGTGCGTTGTCATCCCTGATGGATTCTCGCGTCTGAAGTTGGAAGAGACAAATTACACACCTAATTGGGGCCGAATTACAACGTCCCTCTTTGACCAACCGAACCAAAAATAGTTTATTCTTGCTCATCCCACCTTCGAAAAAATTCATTATCACTTCATTTTGATCCTTTAGACATTCAATTTTGTCTCTTGCAACTTCTACACACATTCAAATACTTCTTCACTCTCAAGCAATGTTCTAACACTCCATATTTGAGCATTGCAACATCTTTGAAGCTCCATCAACTCCACATTGCAAGTGTGAGGCCATAAAAGTGTGGGCTTGAAGTCTTGCGAGACTTCCCTTCATCACCGTTGTGGTTGTGGTGACTTTTCCATGTCCATACGTTGCATTCTCCTTCCATTGGCTAGTGAGCTTTTGGGTGGAGGTGGTAACGCTTCACTCCTCTCCTTTGTGATTTGATTGAGTAGCATAGTATTGTTTGTAGTGTTCTTTGCTTTATTTTCTTTCCTTTATCACATATTATACTTTGTTGCTTTCTGGCTTTCCGTGGAGGTGGAAACACCAAAATGGGGGTCTGATTAAGGCAGGCCCCTATACAACCCCAACAATTTTCCCCTTCTCATTTATGTGTAGGTGAACATGCATGTGGAACTAGCTAGCAAACTAGTGCCTTGGTGAGATAATATTTAGCACCCTAGCCTTTATTTACTTGCTCCATTATCTACGCATTTACTTTTTGTACCTCATTATTTTTCATTTTCATTAAAGTCAACTAGCTAGGTTGTTTAGCCAATTTTTATGGTATTTTTACTATGTCTTACATTTTTGACAATACAGATGTCAACGCGCTTGAGAGATGCCAGTGCGTCATGTTGTCATCCCACAACCGCACTGCTATCCTTGGACAAAGAGTTGTTTGAGGTACAATATTGATCCTAAAAACCAACTCACCTAGCCTAAACCTGAATCTTCAGTCTGAAGAGCAACAAAAGTACTATTTAGTGCTCTTCATTCTTGATCCTTGTCCTTTAGAGTGAGGTAAGTTAGGGAAGCCCTCCACTCTCGGCTCTCTGTGACCTGGAGCCTTGATGTGGTTGGTTCCCCTCTCTTGCATTTTTGGTGACCCTGACGTGAACCATTTTGGTTTTTTTCCTACAGTATTGAAATATTCTTTCCTCATGTTCTAAGAGTGTTGGGTTGCAGCCCAACTTGCAACCCCTAGTAGGCGTAGTTGGAAGGTTCTATAGGTGTTGCGTAATGAAGCCTTAGTTGGGTCATTGTCTGATTGTGAACCTTTGGGGGGCTTTGCGAAATTATTGTTTAGTGTGGGTGAAAGTATTGTTTAGTGTGTGTGATGGCTTGTTTCTTGCATTTTCCTATCCCCTCTACACAACCTGCAAGTAGTGGCCCAAGTATAACCTTCACCTCATAGGACTTTCCAATGGGTTTCAATAGAGAACCATCTCCTCTTTATATCCCTATGCGAATCAACGAAAACACTGTAGCAGGTGTTCCTGTTGACCCGATGTATAAGGTGAATATCATAAGCGAGGAGATTATGTTAATTAAATTCCTGCATAAAGATGGGTGTGACACACCTATGAGCACCATCTATATGCATAACGGGCTTTTCGTACCTCCCCTTGGTAGTATCATTTTGTCAGTCCTTGTCGGACCTAAGTCCGTAAACCTATTGTTTGACATAATCCTAAGGTCTAAACTCTTTAGAGTGAAGTTGGGCATTCCCTGGCTAATAGCTATGCACGCAGTTCTTTCGGTTGTGCATAAATGTTTGAAGTTTATTCATGGGGGTTCAGTGCATGTGATTCACAACACTAGTTATAAACTGCCAGTTGCATGTGATAGCTATTCCTTAGATTACTTTTGGCCTACACCTGTTGGTCCCCTTCTGCCTAGGAAGAACCTCTTGTACCAGACATATCAAAAGTCCAAGAAAGGGTGCTTAACGCCTAGAGTGAGATACCCTCCATCACCTTATGCTATTTCACATAGGGTGTGTTTAAAATCCGATAGTAATTAAATCAAGGAACGTAGAAGAGAAATTCTCTCAAGGCCTCTCTTATTCCTCTTCCACTATCCAGCCTGATGCTTCCGCTTGCCCTGTTGCAGCACCATCAAATTTTGTTTTGCACTTATGGGAGAATCCTATGGTGCCTGCTTGGAAAAAGCCCAAGCGTCTTGCATTTGAGCTTCTTGTTCTACTCATGGAGCCTAGTCATGTTTGATATGGTAGAAGGAGGGGTCCTCGAGGGGAGTCCTTTATGTCTCAGCCTCCATGGACTCCAACTGATCCTAATCCTATAGCAGTAAATGGGAAGAGGCTCATCGCCAAAGTGCTAGAGCCGATTCCCCTTGCTATTTATCAATCACTCCCTCTTGCTCCCATTTAGGAATCCATCCCTCCACCAGAAACAACCGTGATGGACACCCCTATGGTTGAGAAGGAGCCTTTTGTCCCTTCACAACTCCTGGCCTCTAGCCAAAGAGTTGTAGAAAATGTCTTGCATGTGAGCACAAGCGTCAGTGAAAGGATCTGTACTTCGTCGGGGGATGTGAACTCCCCACAAATGAGGAAAGGGGTGTGGAGGAGGAGGAGGAGAAAACCACGGTGGACACCACCAAGGTATTCAACGTGTCCACAGGTTTAGGAAATGCCATGATTTATAGAAGCAACATCAACAAGGGTATCTCGAATGAAGGAGCGATGAACACCTACACCTTTTTGGGGTCAGGTGCACTCACACTCACAACAGGAGCTAGAAGCGAGACTGATCTAGGTTGAATAGAAGAAAAGGGGAGGAGAGAGGAGGACACAACAAGAGGCCCTAAAGAAAGGGTATTCATCTCCTCTTCCTTCTTCAACAAACAACATTTTAAAGGAGTGACGCTCACCGTATACAAAATAACTTTTTTTCCATGAACGATAAAATTGTAATTCTTTCAAATTTAGATTTTTAACTTTGATATCTAGTGCTTCCAATTGGTCTCATATTTTTTTATTGAATATTTTTTCCTTAATCAAGTTTTGAAGTCAAACCAATTACAATTTATACATAGCAGACTGTATACAACGTAACTTTTTTTGTATGTATCGAAATTCTTTTTTTTTGTTGGATCAAGGACTTCAATATCTGGTGTACTCATATTTTACAAAAAAATAAAATAATAATCTTCTATTTTTCCACGTGTAGAATAGAGAGCTTGATTTTCAGTGAAAACTTATGTTTAATAAAACTAAAAAACCAAATACATAATAAAACCAAAACATATTAAAACTATATTCATTGGATAACTCGTTCTGAGGACTACCATCATCCATTTGGGTTTGTGAAGTATCCTCCATCTTCATCCTCAACCGAGCTTCGATACCACAAAATTTTGGACTTTTTGGGTGTTGAGGGGGAGAAGGAGGGAAAAGGGGGGTTCAAGCGAACCCTCAGGGGTTCGCTCAAACTAGGGTTCATTCGAACCCCCTTTCAAAACATGTTTTTCATTGTGTTTTTGGCGAGAATGGTGGGACCTTGTATTTATCTAGTTCGCTTGAACCAGGGTTCATTTGAACCCTTTTTTGGTTCGCTCGAACCTTGGGTTCATTTGAACCCCAAAAACTTTTTTTTTTTGCATGGGGTCATTTTTAGCAAGTTTTCCTTCCTCACTCGAATTGTAAACCACTTTTGTGGGTTTACCCTTTACATTCATGGTTTTAAACATATTAATGATTTTGTAGTCGTTTCATGCATGGATGTCTTTGTTTCACAATGGTATTTATTTCTCCCTTCCAATCAATGGTTTTGCATAGTCTTTGGGGAGTCAAGTACTGCACTTTGTCTGAGTGCATAGGTGTCTTAGGTCACTTTACTTCGAGTCTTTTGGTTTGGTCCCATTTTTTGGTCTATGCCTCGTTCCCCTCCACCCCATTTGCGAAGCAACCCCCGATTATCCTACCTTTCCTTCAACTTCGTTGCCCAATTGACTTGGACTGGTTTGTACCAAAGTTCTGGAGTTCTTTGCATTTTCTTCAAAAATTCAGTCCCTAATCAAAGCCAATGTTACTCGTCAAATTTTCACTTGAAAAATTTAATTTTTCCATCCTAAATAAGTGAGTTTTGATGATGTTGTGGCCCTGCCAAATTTCCTAACCAAGTCACCAGGTTCTAAAGTTTTGAAACCACTTGATAGCTCGACTTATTCGTATCTCTCAAAATTTCAAGTCTTATCCAATGATCCCATGCAATCGGCCTATTGGAGGTTCTTAAAAATATAGAACTTCTGACCGATAGATATAAAGTTATATTCCTTAGCAATGAAGCAACCTCGACAGGATGCTCGACTTTCAAAGTGTTAGCCCATTTAATAAGTTGTATGGCACCTTTACGGGGATGTCTTTTCATACGTTTTAAAATGCCAACTTCGATTTTAAAATGTAATATTTTAAATCCTCTGAAAGGATAGCTCTTAAATAAGGAGGGTGGTGGAACAACTTTAGTAATAGATTGGTGTGTTTTTTGGAGCAAATAAATGGTCACTCTTCACCACCAAAGTTAAGTGAGCCTACATACGAGGAAAGGTGGTAGCATTTCTAAGTCAATTTTTTTCTCAAAATTGTACTTCCTGGCGATATTAGGGAATGGGAAGATGGACGTGTACCCATCATGCAACCAGATCTGAATTGGCCTAAAGAAGAGAAACTCAAAATCATTTATAAGCTGCATTCATTGGCATGGAAGGAGAAAACCAGCTACGCCGAGTATAACAAGGTAATTTTCATTTTAGAAGAAGAAGAAGAATGTGTTGAACTTCACAATCTAGTCATGGAGATGCAACTAAAATTGTATAGAGTTTCGACACCATCGGTGGTTTAATCACATGCATGCAATATTTTGTGACATGTAATGATAGCGCTTGTTATGAAATTATTTCTGTTTCGAAATCCTTCTTGATTCTGGTCATTTTCAAGATTGTTATTTTTGTAATATAACAATTTTGGTGTGCATATATATATGGACCTCCGAATGTAAAAAGGGGGGGTCAGCTAGCTTTTAGGGGACATAGTCTTATGGTACATGAGCTTGAGGTTTTGAACTCACTTTTGGCATTGAAGAAATAAAGAAAATGTTTTTGATCTGTGTATTCACTACTATTTTCTTTTGATTACAGTTGAAATTTGAATATTTGTAATTAATTTTCTTTGTGTGCCTTGGTCTATGAGATTATGTTTGTGTTATCTCTAAAGCTTTGAATTTGGATTAATCCACCTATAAAGTGAATTTTCTATTCATCCTCCTTTGACAACATTCAGTAATATGGGATAAGTGAACTTTGCATCATTTATTTGCACTTTCTTTACCTTAAGCATCAAATTATCACATCTATTTTCATGGATATGAGTAGATGCTAGTTACCTTTCTTGCTTTTTGGTTAAAAGCATACCCAATGTCTCTATTCATTGCACATTATTCAAAGGTAATTACGCCTTGTAAAATAAGCAGAGAGCCCTTGTAGTTATCACTGCAAGTGACTCAATTATTGGCCAGGTTGTCATTTGTGTGGGCTAGAGTGAATTAATTAAAATGACAAATTTGTTAACCAACAGAAGGAAAACTTCCAGATCACCTACTTTCCTTCCATCCACTTGGAATTCGTCCTATGTCAGTGAGAGAATATTTCTTGAGGACGAAAGCACAGTGTGCAGACGTTTGCGTGACGCACTACCGTCCCTGATGGATTCCTGTGTTTGAAGTTGGAAGAGGCATTACACACTTGATTGGGTCTGAATTGTAACATTCCTCTTCGACCAACCGACCTGAAAATGGTTTATTCTTGCTCATCCCACCTTCGAAAACACTCATTATCACTTAATTTTGATCCTCTAGACATTCAATTCAGTCTCTTGCAACTTCTACACACATTCAAACACTTCTTCACTCTCAAGCAACGTTCTAGCACTCCATCTTTGAGCATTGTAGCAGCTTTGAAGCTCCATCAACTCCACATTGCAAGTGTGAGGCCATAGAAGTGTGGGCTTGGAGTCTTGCGAGACCTCCCTTCATCATCATTGTGGTTGTGGTGAATTTTCCAAGTCCATACCTTGCATTCTCCTTCCATTGGCTAGTGAGCTTTTGGGTGGAGGTGGTAACACTTCACTCCTCTCCTTTGTGATTTGATTGAGTAGCATAGTATTGTTGGTAGTTTTCTTTTATTTATTTTCTTTCCTTTATTTCATATTCTACTATGTTGCTTTTTGGTTGTCCATGGAGGTAGAAACACCAAAACGGGGGTCTGACTGAGGCAGGACCCTATATAGCCCCAACAATTTTCCCCTTCTTGTTTGTGTGTAGGTGAATCTACGCATGGAGCTAGCTGGCAAACTGGCACCTTGGTGAGATAATCTTTATCACCCAAGCCTTTATTTACTTGCTCCATTATGTACACATTTACTTTTTGTACCTCATTATTTTGTCATTTTTGTTAAAGTCAACTAGCTAGGTTGTTTATTTATTTTCTTGTATTTTTGTTGTGTTAAATTTTTTGGCTGTACGGACGCCAACACACCCGAGAGACGCCAATGCGCTGCACTATCATCCCAGAACCGCACTGTCATCCTCGGATAAAGAGTTGTCCGAGGCAAAATATTGATCCTAAAAACCAGCTCGCCTAGCCTAAACCTGAATCTGGGGTCTAAAGAATGACAACAGTACTATTTAGTGCTCTTCATTCTCGATCCTTGTCCTTTAGAGAGAGGTAAGTTAGGGCAGCCCTCCGCTCTTAGCTCTCCATGACCTAGAGCCTTGACATGGTTGCTCCCCCTCTCTTACACCTACATATTCCTTAACTTGGGAAAATCCATGTTGGGAGCAACCTAATCATCCAACACCTTAGCTAAATCATTCTCTTTGCATACATACCTTAAAAGTATAACATCATATCTCAAAGTGGGTTCAAGTAGGTTCGACTCTTCTCTAAAATCAAATCCACTCACCATTATTATGGATACTTGTTTGTATTCTTAATATAGTTTGTATCTATGATACAACATCTAAAATTGTTAAATAGTAAAATATTTTATTAATTAAGCACATAGAATTTCACATCTCCCCTATTTAGATTAGAAGCTCTATTTTTTCTAGGATTTGTGAATACATGCCCTTTCTCCTTTGGACAATCCTTAAAGAAGTACAATATTGAATTGAAACCCTAGCCTTATGTAGATATGGAAGTGTCTGTGTATTTTAATAGCTTGGAAACCATTTCTACTCCTATGTTGATTTCTTATAGTTAAATGAACTATCACATTATGATTTTTGGTTGGCTTCTTGCTTCTTCATTTTTCAATTTCTTCCATAGAAAGAGCCATGCACATGTATTGAAAAAAAAACACGAGGATTGAATAATTTGATAACCTAATTAATAAATATATTAATTCATAAGAATTCAAATATTTCATCACATGTGAATTTAATTTATTAATTTGAAGTCAACTCTAATATTTTTATGAATTAAACCATTTATTACCTTACATATCCTTTCAAATCATTGACACCTAATTGCCTTTTTCATCCCACGTGTCACTTTCTAATTGGAGTGAGGCATAATAATTTTAAAATAAACCATTTAAAATAATATATGTACATACCATTCTTGTGTTTTCTTACTCCTTGACTTTTCTAGATTTGAATTTCAATTTTTAACACAACTAGCATAACCAATTTTGTAATTAATTTTTTTTGTACAGTATTTAGGGTCCATCAAGATTTAAGGAAATATTAGAGTTGATATTCTATGTCCTAAAAATGTGAACTTCATATTTAACTTAACTTACAATCTTCTTAGGTTTGCAACCACACTTTGGATCTCAATGTTTCATTGTTTGATAATGAGTTTCTCCATTAAATGAACAATAAAATAATAAAAGGTCTAAGGGATAACATAGGGCTCTCCGACTTGAATACTCCCTATCTTCCAAAAGTGAGTTTCTTATAAAATTAGTACTAATAAATGTCTTGGGTTTAGGATTACTCATGTACTCTTGATAATTTAAAGACTTCATCTTCTAAATATGAATCATGCAAGCAAATAATTTTGAATAAACTTCTAGATCTACAAGTATTTTTCAAACAATTAAGATTTAAAATGTTATTTTTAAATGTGAAGTAATAATTAAAGTTAATGATAAGGAATATCATAGATCTAAGCCAAATATTAAACAAAACCAAGAAAAGTATAATTAAACATATCCAATTGTAACACTATGAAATCCATAAACCTAAAATAAAATCTCTCATGTCCATCATTTATAAGGTTATGAACTAAATGAAAGGGCTCAAAGGAATTAAAAGAAATATGTTAAAACTTATAGCTCGAGGGTCCCTTATTTAGAAAAAATAGGGGTGTGTTGTTTAGGAAAGAAAATTTCTATTGGATTGTATTAGTGTTGGGCTAGTGTAACATGATTTGTTGCTTGGAAAAATAGTAGTGGGCCTATGTTAATATTTCATAAATAAATGAAGAGGGGTATGTGACATTTTTCATTGTGGCCAATTGGGGATTGTGGGAAGTCAAAATGCTCATTCATTTCTAAATTATTTGTATCCCACTAGTTTCTAGTCTTGATGCTCACCAAGCATTGACCGTTGATCATGCTTAGCCTTGAATGAAGCATAATGTAGGATGCATGAGGTGCATGAACAATGTTGTATGGCTTCATTTGATTAGTTAATGGCTTTCTACATGGTTGTCCTATATGCATCTAAGTACACAACAATGAGTTATGTATTGCCATGTTTCATTCAATGACATAATGGTGAGGTATATTATGGGCTAATGGAATTGACTTGTTAAGCTACAAAATGGTACACATGGCTATTTAGGTGAATAACTATGACTAATTTTTATTTATGGTGAACCATGAAAAACCTTGTTGTTGATAAATGTCATATCGCATGCAAGTATTGTTTAAAGTTATATGATGTGCATAGGAATCAAAATCAATAAATATTGGTAAAAAGACCAATGTGTAATTTTGAATGGGGTTTGTCTCTATGACAACAAGTCAAAAAGTACATGTGGTATTAGGTGACATGTGGCAAGCTTCATCTTCTACTTGATAAAAATTCTTAGTGAAGGGTAATTTTGAATGAAGCTATGTAGTGGAGTATGATTAATTGCAATTCATTTTGGACCGGGAGGATTAAGTTGCTTTCCTAGTTATAATCCCCCATGGCTTGTTGGATTGTTAATCTTTAGTTTATTCACCAAAGTAATTTTCAATTGTTGATCCTAGTGGGAATTTAGCAATTAGTGTAATGTGTTGAGAGGTGCTTAGATGAATGAAGAATTTAAGAACAACATTTCCCAATTGGCTACAAGGTCTCTTAGTAAAGTGGTGGTCCTTTCTTGAACTTGTGACTACTTGTGGCCATTAATTTGAATGAAAAGATGCCTGTGCCATTAATCCATAGTGAAATCCAAAGGTTTAAGTTTGTGTTGACTATGTGAATAAAGAATTTGATAGTTTTTTGGAAAAATAATTCAATTTTTAGGGTCATGTTATACACATAGAAGAGGCTAAGGAAATAAATGATATTAGATATCACCCATACTTGTTTGTAGAGGTCAAATGTGATTCAAGTCTTTTGAGTAAGGTTTTCTATAGCATATTTTAAGATATTCAAATGATGTATTTCAAAATTTGAGAAGATTATATGAAAGATTTGTGTAAAACCTAAAAAAATATTATTTTGTATAAATCCTCTCCATGACTAACTAAGAATTTTAAAAGATGATAAAAAGCGTCTATAAAATTAGATCTAATCATAAATCTTACCTATCAATCTAAACCAACATAAATCCCTGACTCTAAATTTAAAGTGTAGTCTCTAAGATTACAAGATTCAATTTTGATCACCAACATGTGAAAGTGTCATATCAATTAAAAAAAATTAAAAAAAACTTTTATCAGTAGGGGAAAAGATCCACTTGCCGCCCATGATCCAATACCCGTTCACTCCTTGTTCACCTGATCCCCCAATAACCGTTTACATTTTAGTCATTACATTGTTTTAATTATGCCAATAAAAAATTACAAATTACACCAATATATGTTCACTACTAAATGTGTAGTTGACCAAAAAAAATAAAACACATTGAAAACTATTGAAAACACCTTTTTAACTATTGGAAACACTTTAAATTTTTGTGGGTTTTTATTGTTTGTCTAATGAACGAGTATTGGCGAAGTGGTAAAGATGTATGGGACGAAGGTTTGAAAACACCCTTTTTGAACACCTTTCGCTTTATGGGTTCTACAAGGTGCGTTTTAAATACCCAGAAGCCAAATTTTTCTTTTTAAGGTCCTAACTCGCTTAAGAAGAAGCCCAAAAAAATAAATTTGAAATCAGACCTATTTTGCACTCTGCACGAATGCACGAAATCAGCCCTGGCGGCTACTGGTACATCTCCCCTTTAGCTCGACAGAGAAAAACTAAGCTACAAAGATATTGGTGTCTCAGATTATTTTCCCTTTGTCCTTACCAACTGGGCTTAAGTATCACACACTAAGCCTTTGACTTTGTCCATGTTTCATGTGGGTTCCACTTTCACTACCTTTTCTGTTCTTGATCATATTCTCCCATTTCACTCGTTTATTTCATGCCTGTTTCATAAATACAATTTGTCTCTCCTACTTTTTTACAACAGATGGTAATGTATTATTCATATTATTTCCTAACTGTGGTCCCTCACTGTTATATATTAAATTTACTCTATTATTTAAATTTATTTGATAATTATATTTAATAAATAATATAATAATTATAAAATATTTTATTTAATATAATCATAAATTACATAATTTTATATAATATGTATTATATAAATGATATAATACATTATAATATATTATTAAAATTTGATATATAACATATAATTATTAAATATATAACATATAATTATTAAATATATATCATAAATTATTATTATATATATATATATAAAAGTATAATCGTATAATATAATATTTAGTTTGGTACATATTATACTTATATACTATCTAGTTATATATAAATTAAATATAATATTCTCAATTTAATTTGGAGGATTCAAAAAAAGTTAAGATTAAATGTTAAGATAATTTTTTTTTTTTTTTATTATATAAATATATAGTATATAAGTATAATGTATAATATATAATACATTATATATATATGTTTAAGTCCAATTTTATATATTTATATATTTATATATGAGATATATGGTCCATTCAAAAATAAAATAAAAACATGTAATAATAATATATAGTCTTAATTATTAATCTATTTAAACAATTTGATATATGATAAATTTAAAATGAAGAATATTAAGCAACAATTATTAATATATTAAATTGAGAATATTATATTTAATTTATATATAACTAGATAGTATATAAATATAATGTATAATAAACTATATATATATACGTAAGTATAATGTATAATAAATTATATATTATATTGTAATAATATTTAATATAATATATTATATCATTTATATAATATATTGACTACAAATCTACAGTAATCAAATTAAAAAAAATATTGACTACAGAACATCAAAATAAATAAAATGAATGGAATTCCTGCACCTGAAAGTGACCTAACATCTCTTCATCACGGGGATAATTTGAAGCAGATACATCAAAGCACACGATACCATTCTATTGCTAATAAAGTAGCCGATTCCTTGAATTTGACAGCCTGGGACTCCTTTCACCGTAAAATCGGAGATATGATTGCATAGTAAGTTGCAGGGATCGATGTAATCTGATGGGGAAAGTTTTGGAGGTTTGCCAGAAGTTTGAAGAGAATATGGATATTGAATATATTTCTTGTGATGAGTACGTTACCTACACATCATATGCATACGTGAAGGCCGTGGAGATTGAAAACTACTACCATTGATATTTTTGGCACTCCACGTTAAAATTTGCTGTAAGCAATTGTCCCACTTATTATTGGTATATGTATCCTCTTAGAAAATTGGGCATTTAAAACTTGCTTTTATAAGAGTTAATAATAGAGATTCATTTGTAGGGGCGGGGTCTAGTTCGATTGGTTAAAGCATCCTGTTGCAGGCAAGAGGTCACAAGGTCTAGTCTCCCCTCAAACCCGTGGTACCGGAGGGCGTGTCGCACCAGCACCACCGGTCAAGTGAAAAAAGTTTACCAACCAATTCTTGCAGTCTAAAAAAAAAACAAGAGACTCACTTGTGACATAAAAATAGTTGGAGTTGAAGAAATCTTAGCATGTGGCGGTATATGATGTGGTGTTGGAATGAAATGAAAAAGTGAGTCAAATGATCAAAGAACCACACCAAAATTGATAGTGTGAACTCTTTATCATATTAACTATTTGCAATTATCAAGTCCACTTCACTTATTCATGCAATCAATCAACTATTTCTAATAAGTGTGGAGTAGATTTGATTGATGAGTGAGATTGGGAGTGTCTACAGTAGTTTTTCTTTGTCTAACATGTGGTTTTATAGATTCTTAGTCTAAGGGCATGGTTTCTTTATTTGAATAAATACATTGTATGTTCTTTTTAGTATCTTTTTTTATGATGTTATTTCCCTTTTGTACTTTAGCATATCTTATCACCTATGACCATCAACATGTTAAAATAAGGGGAACGTAATGTAAAAAATCATATACTCTATAGTTATCATGTTATGTTTTGGACTCACTTTAGTGTGTGTAACACCTAACATGTTTTTAGGTTCATTTTAGCCCATCCTTAGTCTTTTACCTTCTCCTAGTGTTAGTGTTGTGTTGTGTTTTTGTACAGTTTGACCATGTTTCATGTATTTTTATGTGTTTCCCCTCTATTTGTGTCTTACTTTATTCCCATCCTATGAAGTTTCCAAGTGCATTGTACTTGGATGCTAGCTCGATGCATATACATCCACATAATAAAATAATGCACTTTGACTTTATAAATATACAACATAGATTTTTTGACTTTTCAATGGCCCTTCAACTTCCAAATATTCAACGTGTAATTATTGTGCACCTAGTTTTTGAATTAAAATAGTCACCTTTACATATTGGGGTGTCTATTAGGCTTTTGTTCCATTATTCAAATATAGAACTCACACTCTCTTGCAATTTAGAACTTCCTTGGACTTGCTACAATATTTTTTAACATTCTCATTGGTTCTACAATATATTACATTAGTCTAGCATCCTATTGCACCTTCTTGGCCTTGTGAGCATCCTCTAGTGTTATTGTGAAGATTAGTTTGATATTTGATACTCCTCTCTTTGTTCACTATTTAATATTTTTTATTATTGACTTTTGGCATTGTGGATCTATCACCGACTTCTTCTACTACTATATGCATTAGGGGATTTTCCTGGAAGACTAGAGATTAATGCTTATATATTTATTTTATCATTATTATTTTTAGTCCTAAACACATATAGGCTAAGTACACACACTCTCTAATTACATATCTCTATTTTGACTATGTGGAGGTTGAAAGACCAAACTAGAGGCTTGATCATTATTAGGAACCTCCCAACTAGTCCCAAAATTTTTTCTTGTCCCTATTTATAGGTCTTATTGGATCTCTTCTTCCATAGAGATTTCATTCTCTCTTTTCCTTCTCTTGTGCATTCCATTATTTTTTCTTTAATATTTTTGTGCACTCTAGTATCCCCTAGTTTGTTGACCTTGTTTCGTATTGTTTAGATAGATTTGATATCTAGTAAAAAAATTGAATTTTGTAACTTTTTGGGATGATAGCACAATATTGGAACTAGAGCACATAATTGCAATAACATCACATTGCACACACATTTGCACAATGCAATAATGTATGGGACTTGATGGGATTCCCAAGTGGTACACTAGGTAAATCTTGAAATTCTCTTCCACGTGCTATGAGTTTGATTTTGTAAATTTATGTCAATCAAACTTTAGTGATTAGCATTTTTACAATCCAACTCAACCAATATAAATGATATAAGTTTAAGCATGATCAACATATAACTATTAAAACATAGCTTAATTTCTTCTTTACAATAGGGTCCATTACTTTATACAGACTTGGATATGAACATATTAGTTGTGTTTCTAGAAATATTTTACTTTATTGTGCATGCATGTTTATGAATGCTACATACTTTAAGATGGATGATCACTTAAGATTTGCATGCACCTCAAAGGGGAAAATTTAATGGTGAGATTTGCATACCCATGCTATTTTCCATTTAGTTTTTTGTCCATTTTGAGGAAATGTATTGATACATTATATAAGTTGATAAATGGTGTAGTTTTGAGTGAAGTAGGATCCCTTTATCCATGCCTTATTTGTTTATACACATTCCTATGCATATATTCCCACCTTATCCACATAGACTCATGTCTCAATGTATTCAACCTATCTATGCATTTAATATACTTATCTATGCATTCCCATCTATTCATTACCCACATTGGTTCTACTACTTGCTTGACGTAGTGGCCAAGAGATAGTTATCAACTATTTTGGTCGAAACTTTTGGAACATAACTCAAAATTACAAACTCATATGTGTTAGAAGTAGAATGAGGAGATTTAAACTAGGTTGTTCTTAGAATTTGATGGAATGAGATAGCAATCGTGGAATAGTCCCTACACTCATGAACTTGTCTCTCCCCTTTCCAAATGTCAAAATCAAAATTTAAGTTGGCTCCTAACAAGTATTTTCCTCCAAGGGCCGACTAAGTATGAATTTACAAGATTTATTATTATGTACTTGTATTTAAAGGCATTGCATTGCATTTAATTTATCCATCTCTAATTCATATATGCCTTCTCTCATCCTAGAGCATTGAAAGAGCAATCAATAGCAAAACACTTGAATTTGATGCACTAAAAATGAGTAACAAATATGTATTCTAGTTGTTTGTTTTTCATCTTTATTATTATTTTTATCAATAGATTATTTGAAATGCAACACCCTCATAGATTTGGTCATACAAAACCTATCAAATCTATTTATCAATATTTTATGTCCCATATGTTGATAGAAAATCTAGAATAGATAGTCACCATTAGAGTGAGCAAGAAAATAGATGTTCAAGATCTATCTAGGGCAAGTTTGTAGGCAAAGGACTAGTTGAGAGTAGTGGATCTACTGTTGAATTGAGATACTTCCCTTTGATTGAATAGAGATTAGGTACAAAACTATTGATGTTTGTCAAACAAAGAATTAGAACAAGAAAATTTCTGGATTTGACTGTGTGAATATTTTTTTCTCTCAATGTTTCGGATCAAACTGCATGATCCATCAGGAGAGCAAGACAAGAGGAGAAAAATACTCACAGTCAAATCCAAAAGTTATCTTGCTCTAACATTATGAACTGTGGAAATCATATCTACAAACAAAGAATTCAGAATTTCCAAAATAGAACATCAACATCTTTATCATTTATCTTCATAAATTTACACTAATATTTTAGTACAGTTTTATTGAAAACACTGTGAAAATCATATCTACAAACAAAAAATTCAGAATTTCCAAAATAGAACATCAACATCTTCATAATTTATCTTCATAAATTTACACTACTTATATGTTAGTGCAGTTTTATTGGGAACGCTGACTTTGTCCTGTCATACAAGTCATAAACTATAATGCCTACATATTACAGAGCGCTTATAAAATATAGGGAATAAAATACATTCCACCATGTTTTAACCTGTAAAGTTCACAGAGTAAACTTGTGCTTTGGTAGGCTGAAAGAGCCCAAAATGCTTCTCAGTAATGTCTCCAGGCTTCAAATCTTCATTAAACATGGCAAACACATAAGCTTCCATGGTCTGATTAGGCCTCTTGGGAGTCCCTTTCCCAGAGAAAATATGTTTGATAAAGTTATTGTTGTAAATCTGGGCATTGGCTATATTTGCTCCGCCATTAGAATTCCCATCAGAAGGCCACCCACTTTCAGCAATAACAATAGGAATATCTGAATGGCCTAACGCTTCCATGGCGTAAATGAGGGCATCTACACTTGCATCGAACAAATTCTTGTACCCCACTTCATTGGGAGTCTGCCTTTGGAACAGGGCATAAGCCAGAGAAATATCTTTGGGATCAGAGATGTAGGCAAAATAGGGGTATACATCTGCCATAAAGGGGGATTTTGTCTGTGAAAGGAAGTTCAAGATGGGCCGCATGATTGGGATGATATCAGGGCTGAAGGTTCCTGCAGAAGGGGGATAAGAATTGTTGAGTACATACATGGGTAGTGTTGTAGAGACCTTGATGTGGGTCTGTAGATTCAATGATTGGAGTGCAGTGTAAATGTTTTTCATGGCGGGAAAGAGATTGGTTGTGAAGGGTGTATCAGGTAGTATCTCATTGCCCACTGAAATGTATTTGAACTGGACTGTGGGGAAGTGGGGATGAATGTTGTCTGCAACCCACTGGTTTGCTGTGTCTTGGCTGGATGCAATGTAGGGGAGCTTCTCATTGGGGACTCCCACTGTTACTTCTATGCCTGTGTTTTGGAATGCATGGAGAGTCTCCTGATCAGCATCATATATTCTCACTTTGCCAATTCTGTGGGAAGTATACATGGCTGCCACTTCGACTGGAGATGGTAAGTTGTCACCGAGTCTTCCATAGCATACTCCTATGGCTTCTGCACCTGCAAGGATGGGCAAAAACCAGTGAGCTAAGAGAATAGATTAGATCGCCACCACAGTAAAATTCCTATAATAGGTGTAATTGGTTCTGGGTTTAATATCAGGTAATTTTAACAAAATGGATTCCCTTGGAAAAACAGGTGGTACAGAAAATGTACAAGCATAGTACTGTACAACCATCAAATTTAAACTGTAATTATATTTATTTATATTAACTTAATATAATATCTATTTTTTAAATAAAACATACCTAAGAACAACTATGAATGAATAAACCCTCATAAAACAAAATCGATATTTGCTGAACTGTCAAATCTAGGAAATCAGTATAGGCTGATTTTTCTTTCTTTCTTACCCTAAAAAGCAACCGGAAGATTTTCACTCGTTCCCTTATGTTTTTTCAAGTAAAATTCCATTTCCCTTCGACATGAAAGACGTAAAATTTTACTCCGTACTTAATTGATTTAAAAAAAATAAAAAAATAAAAAATATATAAATAAATTTAATATAAAAATAATATTCACATTTTATTAAAATTTAATTGTATAGTTTTCAATTAAATTTATTAATATTTTATAAATAATTTATAAGAATATGAATGGTCTATTCAATATATATTTTATTTAGATGATGTTGAAAGGAGGGAAATATTGACTCTCTTCTAAGTCACATTTCAATACTATTTCAACTCAAAATTATAATTATATATATATAACAATTATAAATAAATTATCTTTGAACTTTTTAAAATTAGTATAGATATTAAAATACATCTATCTAAAAATGACAATTTCAGTTATTTTATTTACTTAGAATTATTTTAGTTTTTATAAATTTCTCTAAAATAAATATGCTAGTAAACACCTTTTACATATAGATACATACATATGTTAATTTTTTTTAAAATAAATTAAATTATTAATAGACACTTATTTATAATTATTTATAATGCTAGTAGTATATAATATTATGATATAACTTGACATATATATTTATCTAATATAAAATCTATATAAGTTAAATAAGAGTATGGGTTAATATAAATATTTCATTAAATTATCTTTTTTTAGGTTATTAAATTATCATATTTGTTATATATTGTAGATTTGTATTTTATCTGTAAATACAATATAAATATATTATCTTAATCATATTTTAATTATATGGTTATTCAAAGAGTAATATCTACTATTTTATTTCAAAAGTGAATAGCTATTTACTATTTTATATATTAGAATATATAATTATTTAATTAAAATTATTTTATATACTATAGTCAAAAGAAAATAATCCTGCACACAAATACAATAATTTCAAACTTATTCTATAATTTAATAGTTCCGTTAGCACTCCTTTCATTGTATTCTATCTCTAGTTGTCATTGTCATTACTACTTTGAACATAATAAATCTAATTAGTATAATCACTCTAAATTAATATTATATTTAAATATGTATTATATCTTTAGATCACAATGTAAAAATATCATTCTACTTACATTAAATTTATATTACTTTTAAATACATAATATAATTTTTATCATTATGCTTAAATTTACATCTTATTCATATTAAAAATTAATAAATATTTGATTTTTTATTGATCAAAAATATTTTTTCCACTATTAAACTGGATTGTGTTTACAAATAAACTATGAAATAAAAATTATTATTACCTAAAGCTACAGCTTAAAACTCAACTAGAATAAAAAGAGCTCAAAACTCAAATCTAGGGCCTTAGATTTCTGAATATTATCATTGTTGGCTAGGATGATGAATTCATTATGACTGTGTTGGAAGAGCTTATCCGTCATGTAGGCTTCTGGGTTAACAGAAACAATATATATTGCATTCATTTGAGAGATATTTCCATTGATTTTTATCTGGGAAACTTTGAACAATCTACATCATTGTAAACAGAACATCCTAAATATGGTCAAAGACAAAACATACATATATCAATACAGTTTGACAGTTGGGAAAAATCAACTTCTAAATGTACATTGCAAGGGCTAAATCACCATAATAACTATTCATATTACTGTAAAAAAAAGAGGAGCTTATACAGTCTGTGAGTTATTGACATCAATGTACCAGCTTATATTCATAGACAGAGGAAGTTTACTAAGGCATATTTTCAATTGGAAAATTTTATAGATCATATTTGTTAAAATCAACAATTCATGCTTATGTAATCAAAAGTAAAAATATACGAAGATAGTATTGAGATTTCTGGATTGTAACAGTGTAATGTTTTGGATCATATTCCATGATCCATGATCAGAATGAGAAGTAGTTAGACAGAAGAATCGTGGACGATTCTTCTTCTCTCTAACTGCTTCTCGAATCAGATGGATTCTTCTCTCTAGCTGCTTCTCATCCTGATTATGATGGATCAAAAAAAATGATCCGAAACGTTGACGTAAAGATAAACACACAATTATAATTCAGAAATCTCAATACTATTATCATGAACTGTGAAAACAGAAGATGCGTACCGTAAAAAGCCAAGTCCGTGCAAAGCAAGAGGATGTACAGCACAGAAGAAATAAAATGGACGGAATTCCTGGCCCTGAAACTGACATTAAATCTCTTCATCACGAACATAATTCGAATCAAAGCACACGATAACATTCTATTGTTAATAGAGTAGCCGATTCCTTGAATTTAAGGAGGACGCCTTTCAACGTAAAATCAAAGATAAAGTTATAGGGGGATTGATAAAATCTGATGGAGAGAGTAAAGAGTTTTGGAGGTTTGAAAAGAATCTGGGTATTGAACATATTTCTTGTGATGAGGATGACGTGGAGACTGAAAATTACTACCATGGACTTTCTTGGCACTACAAGTTAAATTTTGCCGAAAGCAATTATTTCATTAACGATTTGTATCTGTATGCCATTTACAAATTAGGGTTTTAAAACTCTAAATTATAAGAGTTAATAATAGAGACCCAATTGTGACGTAAACATTAAGATATTTTTAGGAGTTTGATCCATTTTTTTAAATTTAACATTAAAGAATTTAATTGCTTTAATTTTGAAGTTGGTTTAAAAAATAAAATAAAAATCTTGTTTTTTAATATAGAAATATAACATTTAATTTGATTCAATTAATAGATTTGTTTAAATTTATTGTGAAGGTTAAAAAAAATTAGAATAATTTAATTGAAAGAGATTTTTAATTAGAAAACTAGTTTACATATAAAAAAGATCGTTTGTTTGTTAAACATTTTAATTAGATACACTTAAAACCTAATAGATTCTAAGTATATGAATTGAGTCTTAATCTAAAATATAATTGACTTCCAAATGACAATAATTATTAAAACACTATTTCAATAAATACATGTATAGATAATTATAATCCAATATGTGATATAATCAATTTGTTAAAGTAAACAACAACTATGAATTGAGTTGTTTCTATACACTTGTTAAAAGAATGCATTAATTGATCTACTATGTTATATTATTACTTATTGCCAATACTATTAAGGGAATGTTACAAGTTGTAAAACAAAATTGACATCTTTAGATCCTAAACTAAAATATGCTAAGTTTGAGTAAAAGTATTACTAATTGTTAGAGTAAAGGTTTTAACTTAATTGTGTTAATTAAGTTATCTTTATTCCCTTCTTAAGATTTCACTTAAATGTTCTCCTTTTAAGGTTTTTGATCTTCTTTTATAAGGATTGATCTCATTGTATTAACACATCAATTCATTCTCTCATTCTCTTTGATATATAAATTTTTAGTTTTCAGAGAACCCTTGCTTGTTTGTCTCCATCTCTTCTTTTGTGACAGGTTATTTGTATGCAGGTGATCTTCGGGGTTTGTGGAGTTGTATTTTCTCAACTTCTACATGGTATCAGAGCTTTAGACCTGCTGCTTCTTGTTTTTGTTTTGAAGGTTTTGGAGTTTCAAGGGTTTGGGGTTTATTTTTTTGATCCAAGGAATACCTGCAATTTCAAAGCATTTTAAGCTCAAACGGACTTTGCCATTGCATCCGCAACAGTCTAGAACCCCTAAATCGACTACTCATTTGTCCATTTTGGACATAGTTGATTTGAGGGGCAATTTTTTTTAATTGTACGATCGTCCGTCTGCTTGGTAAAAAAAAATATTTTTTTTTCGTCATTTTAAAAAAAATAAAAAAAATTTGTGCATGCTTTTTGATTTTCTTTTTTTTTAAAAAATAAAAATAAAGCAGTTTAAGGGCTTGCCGGCCTTGGTACTGGGGTACCTACAGGTACCTGCGTACGTAGGCCTGTGGGCCCTTTGGCGTACTAACAGCCGCCGTCGACCTTACTATCGATCAACAGTTTGTCAATACCGCCGACCGGTACACTGGCCACATGCGGTGGGGGTGGGCCCACATGCCTCCCCCACCAAAAAATTTTTTAAAGTTTTTTTTTTTATCAAAAAACTTTTTATTGTAATTTTTTTTGTTTTTTTATTAAAAAACATTTTTTCTGTAATAAGCCTAGTTGTGAAAATGTGGTGACGACCATTTGGCCGTGAAATTTAAGCCAAGTTTTTTGCTGCGACGGTCATATGACCGTCAAATTTAATGCAGCAGTGACTTTTTTTTCCCTTTGGAGCTATTTTTTTTCAGAGGTCATAACTTGGGCATACGATATCGTTTTTTGGCAAACAAGATATCATCAGAAAGCTGGTTCTGTCAAATTTCTAGTGGTGTGGGTTTCATGACTTTTTTTTTTTTTTCTTTCTGTTGGTGCATTCTACAGCCATTTTTTGGCTGTTCTTCATGTATTTCTAGCTTTTTTGTCCTTTTTGGGCATGTTGAGCATCATTTGTAAGCAATTTCTTTTGTGTAAACGCACTGAGATAAAGTGCCACACTATTATACATACATTTTTTGGTGATTTTGCACATATGGTTGTGCCACATTTTGTACTCGCACTGTATTATAAAGTGCCATGGGGGGTTGTGTAGTGCCTTTGTTTTGCCATCACACCTTTGTCCGGTGAGTGTCCCTCCACGACGATAGTGGATCCATATGATTCCAGCCTCATGCATGTGTGCTTTATTTTGCACACCACTTTTTCAATTGCAGGTGCTTTCTTGTGCACTTTCAGATGTTGTTTCTTCTCCTTCATGCACTATAGGGTGTTACACACCATTTCAGTGAATCTGTCATGCTCTCCCAGTTCTGCATTATGGGGGGTATTATATTGTTCGTGCTAATGCTTCCTTGGTTTTGCCTTGAAAGGAATCTTTCATTCTCAATTGATCATTGTTGTTTTCAGACTATTGGTACTTGTGCCATTTGTATCTTTATTCCAAGTGTTTGCCTTTGTTTACTATCTGATTCGAGTAGTGTCGTATGGGGCACTCATGCAGATTCTGTATCTTCATTTTAGGTGTTTGCCTTTTTTTGCCATCTGATTCGAGTAGTGTCATTTGGGGCACTCATGCAGATTGTTGTCTTCTTGATCCTGATCATCTTATCTTTAGCAGAGGTTCTTCAACACCATAGCAGTCATCTTTTGATAGTTGTTTGCAGCTTCTTCTGCTTCAATGATGTTCTTCTTGACTTTCTGCATCTCTTTTTTGGAGTAGAGTTTTTCCCATGAGATTTTCTCTATTTCTCCACTTTATAGAGATTTGGTTGTATTTGGGTACCTGATCTGGCCTAGTTGTCAGGACCCATGTTTGCCTTCTTGCATTGTAGTTACCTTTGTTTTTTTGCACATGTTTGTAGCTGCACTGTTGCTCATCTTAAGGGGGGGTGTTAGAGTAAAGGTTTTAACTTAATTGTGTTAATTAAGTTACCTTTATTCCCTTTTTAAGATTTCACTTTAGTTTGCATAAAGTGACATTTAATAATTATAATAATTATTAAATATTCTCCTTTTAGGGTTTTCCTTTTAGGGTTTCTTTTAGGGTTACACTTTAGGGTTTCTCGATCTTCTTTTATAAGGATTGATCTCATTGTATTAACACATCAATTCATTCTCTCATTCTCTCTAATATATACATTTTCAATTTTTAGAGAACCCTTGCTTGTTTGTCTCTATCTCTTCTTTTGTGACAGGTTATTTGCATGCAGGTGATCTTCAAGGTTTGTGGAATTGTATTTTCTCAACTTCTACACTAATTAGATACTTTCAAGCACAAGTATTAATTTTTAGGGTAGCACAACTACTCTTAAGAAGATAGAGAAACCAAAACTTATAACTAGAATAAATTAATAAAGAAAAGAAAACTAATTAGAACAAAAAACTAAATGTAGAGAACATTGGTAAAATACATATTGATATGGAAAAAATTCATTAGAGGCTAACATGAGAAAATTATAATTTATGGATACTATAGAGTTCAAGTTTTCATAGAAGTGTAGATCAATTTGAACAAGACTTGAAATTTGTCAATTCACAATGTAAAGGAAATAAACTATCATGCAAAAATATACATGAAATATTTACTAATTGATGGAAAAGTATAATAATAATTAGAAAGCATCTCACTAACATGTATACTTCAAGCAAATTAATTAACCATAAGAAAACGTGTTATTAAATATTCATATATAACTTCCTCCTTAAATTAAACTTTTAAGTCCCCTTTGTATCTTAAATTTAATGGTTAATTAATTATAATTGAGTCATAACTTAACCTTGAAATTAATTAAAACAAATAAGTCACTTCAACTTTGTAAAAATAAACTCACTTAAAAAAGATATTTTATAAGAAAGTTCATTTTATCACTAAGTAATAACATATAAATGTAAAATAGATTTAGGAATATAAATTCAATCATAAGAGTAATGACAATTCAAGAATAACAATATCTCATGGATGTGTCAATTTAAATAATATCTTTAGATATCTTTATAAAATTAATTTATAACAAATATGTCACTTCAACTTTATAGGAGAACAAAATCACTTAAATATATTTTAAAGGAAAGTTCATTTTATCACTAAGAAATAACGTACCAAGTCAAAAAGTATTTAAGCATATAATTTTAGGATTAATGAAACTTCAACAATAATAATATCTCCATGGGCGAGGTGTCAATTTGAATAATATCTTTAGATGTATTTATGAAATTAATTTATAACAAATAGACCACTTCAAATTTATAGGAAAATAAATTCACTTAAAGATATTTTAAAGGAAAATTCATTTTATCATCAAGAAATAACATACTAAGCCAAAAAGGATTTAGGCATATAATTTTTTAGAATTAATGAAAATACAATAACTATAATATCTCCATGGGTGGTGTGTCGCTTTAAATTATATAATTTAGCTAAATCATAAAAAGGAAAAGCAATATATAATGTTTTTTCTTTATCACATCTTAGCAATGACCATAATCAATGAAAGTAAACTTCAACATTTGATAACTAACCATCAAGACTCAAATATTCAACTAATTAAAAATTTAAATCATACATTATCATGAATTTATCATGAACCTAAAATCCACCTTACTACCCATACACATCAGGCCAAGAATCGTGTCTCTCTTTCATTCTCGTTTTCATAACATTTATCTCAAAGAGAAAAAGTAGTGAAAATAGATTGAGCATATATAACACTGAATCAAAATAAATCCAATGTCCATATAACTACAATCACCATTGAAAAAACTAACCACAATTAAATTCTAGAACTTCACCACAAAAGAAAAGAGAAATAACCAATTAATTGTGCTTCCATTACTAACCATTTCACTATAGTCAAATGGTAAAAAAACATGAACTTTCACCATTATGTAGTAAAATATATAATCAAAATTATAGTTGAATGTAATCAAAATCATTTTAAAACTCTCTAATTTTAATTAGCCTTGAATCTAATTTTATAATCATTTTACCAAAAAGGCTACCATTATCTATGTTTCAAAGTGTATTGAATGAAATAAAAGTTATATATGGGTGAAATCACAATAATATGTCCCACTTTTATCCTTTTTGGACCACATAATTAAATTTATTAGAATTCAATGCATTTTGTCAATTTCAATGAATAAATTGTCAAGAATTTAAAGATAACTTAAAATAGTAATTTGTGTCATCTAATATTTAGGCGTGTTCATTTTAAAGAGTTTCTCACTACTATTGAATCTATTAGATGGTTCTTCTTGCAAGGAGTAGTCTAAATATTAAAAGCATTGAATTGATTGATTAAATTCTAGACATGGAAATGATGGTATGATAGGAACATGCCACTATAAGAAAACTTAGCTCTTACTTCTTGGATCACCATTTTTGAATCTCCAAACATCTATATTTGTTTAACCTTTTTCATAAGAGTGAATTGTAATCCATGGATCAAGGTCTTATTTAACCTTTTCATCTATGCAACTCTTTTAATTAGTAATCTAAGTGCTTCATCCTTGGTTCATACTTCATTATAATATGGTTTATAAGACCTTGCTGGGGTAGCCATATTTGAGAGATAGAAACTACCATTTATCTATTAAGTTTCTTTGATTAATTTTTGCTAACAAGAATCCAATGTGCATATATAATAATTACTACTTGTATGTCGATGTACAACTCAATTATTGACCTAGAGGAAAGTTACATGTGTATATGATTCATGATATGTCAAAACTAGGGTAAATAATGAGAAAGATTTAATGTTTAGTAATAAGATTCAGCTTGGTCTAAGTGTCAATCTGGAGTGTAAACTTGTGAAAGATGTCATGGTTATTAGAACAAGGGTTGAAAGTAGTGAGGTGAGTGGGGATGAAAATTAATTCCTAAACTCAATCAAATACCTAAGCTAAAAATTAAATTAATGTTTATGTTTTGCTTCTGTGACAGGGACTGTGATAAAAATAACAACAATAATGATTCTGGAAATTAAACACAGCTATAAATAATATGAAAAATCATTAACAAAGACAATAATCAGATCCCACAATTAAATCATAAGCAACAAACAATAAATAGTAAACAGATTCAAACAATAACAAAAATAAACATGCTAATAGAAATAAACACGCTTACTATGAAAGCTACAAAAATCACCAAGCATTCCAAGAAGGGGGCACCCTTCCTCCTCAGTCCACTTGGTGCTGAAATGAAATTCCTTTATGTTGGTTTAGTCATGTGAAGATTCTATTTTATTTATGAAAAATAATACAAAGTCTATATCCCCTTTTCTTATCACATAGGTCATATTTATAATAAATATGTGTGCAAGTTGTTTCCTATTTTTATGCCACTTTGCTATTATTTTGTGGCTCATATTAAGTTGTTTGATTTGTTGAAATGACTCACCCTAAAATGCAGGAGCTTGTTTAGCTCATGGTTACAATCAATAAAATATAATATTATTTTTAACGTGAGGACATTCTCCTCCATAAAATTAAAATTGAATAATAATTGGTTATAACTAAATAACCGAAGTATTTTATGAGAAAATAATTTTATGGTCGAAATTAATTTGCTAATATGTGTACCCACGGGCACAGGAAGGCGATAGGAAGTTTGCATTCTTCTCCTTCAATCAACCTGTTGCAGGATATATTTTCCTAACATAATGGAAGCAAATACTGGTAAATACAATCAAATAATTATTATTCACTTATTTTATCTAAAAACTAAATTAAATATTACTTATTTATATTTAACCATATGGAGGAAAAGGTGGTAAAATGGTATCATAATGTATAGAAATGGAATATGAAAATTGGTTAAATGGTATAGGAAAAAGACTAAAATATGGTATAAAATGGAGCATGAATGGCTCTCATCATTTTTCTCCAACTTGGCATATTGCATGTCCTTTGTAATCTTTAATTTTTGAGAGGTGTTGATTTGAATTGGTAGCCTTTGGATTTATGACTAGTGCCTTCCACCCTTGACTATTACAACTCATGGTTAATCACATTTTCTTTCAATTTGTCTATCACTCCACTTCATAGCAAGCTTCATGGTTTTGTTTTTTTCCAATTTTCTTTTCAATTTTTTGCTCTTTTTTCTCTTTTCAATATTCATTCCTCCAGCTTTTTATTTGTTCATTTTTTCTTTTTTTGTCATTTCTTCCAAAGCACTATTTTTTGAGATGCTATATATAGGAAGTATCATGAAAAACTATCTCCACATTCATGAGCTATGTGAAAGATGGATGAAATGATATATAATATAAATGGTTATGATGGGATAATCAAAAGGAAATTATGGGTGAAAAGATAGGTAATAAGGATGACAAACCTCAGGAAACAAGAAGAGGGTTGGTGTGAATGTTGTTTTATATGATTAATATAATAAGAAATATTAATCAAGTTAAAAGATAAAATAATGAAAAATAAAATTGATTGTTTTACCAACTTGCATGTCCATGTATGCCAAGGTATGGTAGCCAAAATAACTCAGCAACTCTAAATCTCCAACAAGTACTGCCGCACATGAAAGGTCACCCTCACAATGAAGCACTATGGATCATACTGATGGTAGTTGATTATGTCTTCACTTTTTCTAACACCTCAACTGAGTGTGTAACTTGTTCTACAGGTGATCAAAGTTATGTTGACTATAACAAATTAGAGCACATCTACACATGTGAGAAATAACAGGTGCTAGAGGTAGTCAAACAAGCATTGAAGCAACAAAGTGTACCTACAAAATGATTAGCCCATAGAAAGAACATAAATAATTTTTCTTTGCTTTCTTTTTCATTTTTTTTTTCTCACTTTTTCTTTTTCAATTTTGATAACAAGTGATTGCTAGCAAGCCAATTTTCAATCGCGTACCGCTTAGTGGCGCTATGAAAATAGTTTTCACCACTAATAATTTTATTCAACTACAATCCGCTAGAAATTGGTTTTCAAATTGTAGTTTTCTAACAACTCTCAAAGGTTTTCATTGTTAGAATTTATTGATTTTTTCTTTTTTTTTCTCATTTTTCTTTTTTTCACTTTTTTTTCATATATATTTTCAAATAATCTACATATAATGACCAAAGAAAATGAAAATCTCATATGGATGATGAAATTTTATCACCCAAATCCTAGAGTTCCATTTGAATCCCTTCAATGAAAGTCATTATTGAAATTAGTTGCTTGTAGTACTTGAAATGATGACCAGTAATAACTAGATCACAATCTAGCTCACATATCACTACTGCTTCAAATGATTTGGATCTCATTTAGCTCATGCCACTATATATGAAAGGTGACTATAGAGTATTAGAATACATGCCCAATCACTTGAAATAATCACTTACAATAGAAGCAATATTCCAAAGGCAAGGTTGCATATTGGAAGACCAATGGTAGTCTCCCAACTTATCCAAAATATCCACGTAGCTTAAGATAGGTGGATGAATCAATCCTTATGATGAACTATAAGAATGTTTCCAAGTTGTTAATATCTCCAAGTTCTCTCTGGATGTGTGGCTTGTGAAGATTCAACCAAGAATCATGGTTCTCATACACTGATTTGCATGTTTTCCTCCACATGATTTGGCATCAAGGCTGGTGTAGAAGAGAAGTTATACCCGTGAATGTTGAGCACTTTTTACAATAATCCTCTTATCATATCTATGAGAGAACCATAGAGGAATCTCGCACAACTCCACATAATTGGTAAAGCCAACAAAATGTAGACCCAAATTATTATCTAGATAAGCATCATCATCTAGTATTGGTGCAAAAGTGTTGGACAACCTAGACAAGAAACCTGCAACCATATTCTCAAGACCAAGCTTATCAAGTATAGTAATGTTAACTTTATGAGATATCATCCATTTAATAACTTCACCATTAATAATAAGTTTATTCATATTAATGTAGAGTAATTAATATGAATAGATACTCAACATCAATTGATAAAATGGAGTAACATATGCATATTTGAGTTGGTTCAAAGCTCACACATGTGGTTTTATAAGAAGTATAAAACTAATTCTTACTAAAGGATTTATTAATATTCACCCAAAGATCTCCAAAATTCAACTCGCCCCCCACCCCCCCAACTTAACTTTATATTGCAAGATCATGAGATCATTAGGGTTAATCTAAAGAATTAATAAAGACAAGTTAAATACTACCTTGGAGCTTGTTCAATGAATGGACATCTATTTGTAGCATGTTTTGTATGGCTGATCAATGCATGAAAACTCATGTATTTTATCTAAGTGTACGAATAACATTTATCATTGGACCTAAATCAACAAGTGTGTGAGGAATATGTGTATTGACCATAGGTCTCCCAAGATCTAAACATTTGAATATAAAAACTTTTATAAATGATAGATCTTGTAGTTGTTCATTCTTTATCTCACACACTTCGTAAATGATTAATGTATAAAGTGTAACACCTCTTAGTGCATGATAACTTTCAACACGCACATTTATGAGTTCAATGATAAAATTAGACTCAAATTGAAATATTTCCTTATGTGTGTGATTCATCAATTTGAAGCACATTAATAGAATGCAGAGGGATCCTTGAAATAGAATTATTATATGTAGTTTAAACCACCTTAATATGTAATGTTTTATTAGGAATTTTAGTTTCCTTTAGTGGATATGTTGATGATATGAATTGGATAATGAAAATGGTAAAAATTGTTGTGGCTATAGAGTGGGCGGTAATAGATAGGATGGATATAATGGTAATGATGGAGATAGTAATGATGGGTGTTGTGAGCATTCATATTATTCATTCTTGGTAGTATGGGGATTTTTTTCATTCACCATACATACTATATGGAGAATAATTTTGTGAAGAAACATATTGTCTCTCGAATCCAAATAGAATTATAAGACATGTTAAAATCATTAATCATAGCTAGATCTTCCAACTTTGATGTATGAAGTTGTCCTTGAGTTACAAAGAAGACTTGTTCACTTCCACCTTTGGTTTGTTGAGACTCACTTATGACTTGTGTCTCCTTCATTATTTCCTCTTGAACAATCAGAACAACAAATAGTCAAATATTCATTTTCAAAATTCTATTGTCCTAAAAATTCATCAATTATAAATGTTCTTGCTCATTTATAGGAATAACATTTGTATATGCTTGAGACAATGGTAATGGAAGATCATGATAAGCTAAGTTTCATTCTTTAGGTAGAGGGGATATAAAAACATCACTTTGTGTCAACGCGATTTGCCCACAATTTCTTCTTGTGTTTTTAAATTTGAAAGCAAGGGTCTGGTGGCGGCAACCTCCAATAGGTTCAAGGGGAAATTCCCCTTGCAAGGTCCCAGGGCAACACCTTGGGCATTCTCCCTATCACGATACATGGTAGGGTCAAAGGGCAGAGCCCTCAAAGCCAAGCATGATTTTCCTTGTTTGCAGCCTAAAATTTCCTCATTGCTAAAGAAGATTTCTGCAATTTCCCTATGTTCTTCCCATTCTCAAAGTGTTGTTTTTATCCCTTTTTAAAGCGTTTTCCTCCATTTGCAACATCTATCAATTTACCAACCACTATATGGTACTCTCCTCTTATTTTGTTATGTAAGAGAGCATTTGCTACATGCAAGTTATTATTTTCAAACAATGTGCTACAACTTAATGCATGTCATTTACCTCTATCAAAAACTATAGTAATAATTCTTTAAAAAACATTATGATTTTTAGAAAGAATTCCTTAATGACACACCAAGTTATTTCTTCAAATGAGGCAATTACCATGGATTGTGCATCTCCCCTCACAACTACATGATTTTCTCCTTTATGCATGCCTCTTCCAGTTAGATGTTCATTTTTAATAGGCATATGAGTATTTGAGAAAGATAAATTAATACTTGTAGTTCTTTCTTATTAATGTGATCAGTTACAACTTGCTTATTTTTGTCAATATGTGAAATTTTATCAACAGATGCATACCCGGCCATCGATTTATTTTCACAACCCGTTGTAATATTTGAAGTCACAAGCACATAAGATTTTATGGTGACTTCTTCGAGTGCAAATCCATATGCTACAAGAAGTTTCTTCTCACCAAAACGTGAAATATCAGTGGTTGCAGGTTGATTTCCAGAAGCGTATGGCCATTCCTAATTAAGAAATGGGTATGTGTAGGATCATCATGGAAAAAACAAGCCCTTAAGTGGCGATGAAAATTCAGAAAATCAGAGTTAGGAAACTTGACGTAAAAATTTGAATAAGTTATCTATATTATTTCAAAAATATGCAAGAATAGAATCTGTAGCAAATTAATGTAGTTTCCAAACTACTAGGTTTATTTAAAAAAAATCTATTTGGTGAAAATTTGAAATTTCAATTTACAGTAGTACTTAAATTTCAGGGAAAAAATAAGAAGTAGGTGTCTGTCTGACCACCCTAACCACAATAAAATGATAATATTTTTTTATAAGATTTTAGATATAAGTAGAGGACTCATGTCCCGATGTGATGCATATGTTTTTGTAATTTTTTTCCAAGTAAATAATTAATTATGATTTTTTATTACAACTTTTAAAAATATTAAAAACTCGTATATCTAACCACCTTAACTTGGTCAAAACTTCATGAAATTCAATCTTTTTAAAAAAATCCTATAGTATGTGAAGCATAGAATGTGACACATGTTTTGGATTCAAAAAATGTGATACCGTTTGAAAGCTATAGATGTTTTTCAATCAACCTATCAACCAAGACTTTAGTCATAATTCAAATAGAAAGTGAATAATAATTATTTATTAAATTCAAAGTAAAGAATAATTTATATTGGTGGAAAGTTGAGAATCTCCTTTAAAAACCCTTTTCGTTTCATCAATTTTGGGTAAAAAAAAGTCATCAACCACATGGGCCATCATATCACTTACATATCGCCACTTTTTGGCCCATCATGATCCTGCACATACCCAAATGCACAAGAAATGGCTTCATATGTAACACAAAATGCTACAAACTACTGCTCTTCTTTCTCAGATACCTCCTCTTTTTCCTCCACAAATGTTGAAGCGACTATTGCAGGTTTATTTCCATTTATGGTTGCACAGGAATATGCTATCCACTAATTCTCCTTATCAACAGTTGTATGTCATTCTTTCTCATCATTAGAGGTAGAAAACATTTATAGGTGTGTCCTCTTTTAAAAATATACATTCCTCGATTGTTGTTGGTAACTCTTCAAATAAATTAGATGCTACAATTGGCATTCTCTTACTATGATCAAGGGACAAAGAGACATCTACATACTAGTCTAGACAAGAAGATGCATACCTTTCAATTTCCTTGAATTGATTTTTACCAACAGAGGTGTACATTCTTGTACTTGGGGCTGCTACAGGATGATTCTCACCATTAAATGCATGAGAGGCAGCTATAGATTGATCTTGGTTTTCCTTAATTTTCATGCCATTTACTACAAACATTTTTATAGAAGACATTGTTTTCAATGTCCCTTCCTCATCCACAGGTCCAGATCTTTTTGCAGGAGAAATGTGCAATCCTCCATCATCCACGTATTTGGTATGCACCAAAATTCTTGTTACCAAAATTTCACCTACAACTCAATTTGGTAGAGCTGAGACAATTGTTACATCTAAGGTGAAAGGTACTTCAAAAAAATTCTACAAATCCTAATCATTTGCATTCAAAGTTTTAAGAGGAGTTCAGTTTTTATTATGCAATGATTTACAATGGAAAGAGATTATACAAATTGCATGATATGTTGTATTTCATTCATATTGAAAATGAAAATGTATACAATGTTATTGTTTCATTCATTGAGATTAAAATAATGCAAATTTTGATACTAGACAGTTACCAGAGCAAAGAAAAAGTTCATCAAGCTTGGAGAGCAATGCAACATTGATAAATCAATATAATAGGCAATCTTCTATCAGATAAGAATTTTCCCCTACTCTGGGAACTGTCTAGTGTCAAAATAATGCTTGGACATTATCAAGCATACTCACTAGCTTTATGATAATAAAGGTAGTCAATATACTGATGACATGTATGGTGAAGCATACTGTATAGTCATCACTTTGATATAATGGCACAATCATTTCAAATAAGAAAAATGAACATCAAAGGAAGCAATGGGATAGCCTGTCACTTTAAAATGAGAGTTATAAATGAGCAATGAGATCATTTGAATGCTTAAATAAAATGCAGAACATAATTTAAATGCATCATTTCTTCATTTAAGGAGTCTTGTTTGTAAGCAATTTTTCATGTTGTCATATCTTATTGCTGCAATGTATCAATATTTTTTGTTGTTTATGTTTTTGAAGCACATTCCTTGAAGGCACAACCATCAAGAAACAAGAAGGTTTGTCAAACAAAGTTTACATTGAAGGGATAACAAAGAATGTGCTAGTCATGGAATGCCAACATGGAGGATTCATTATATACATGTTCATCAAAGTACCTTACACAAGATTTCATTAAGGGGCAGCAAATTATTGCTTAAGTATGAATACATGGGAGGTAGATGTTTAATGTATTTTAAAAAGAATGAAACAACATGTCAAAGTCTACATTTTTTGCAGTATACAATGCCTTAGCAGTGATGTCATTCATTTATCAAAGAGTTGTAAGTGGTATTCAATACAACCAACTTAAGTGGCTTCAAGTAATAGATTCACTATCATAAACAACTCAAATCATTGGGGTAGTGAAATCAGGTGTAGTGATCAAATGAGGAGAAACGTATGAGAATTCAAAGGACAAAAGATAAAATCATCCATTCATCATTTATAACTTTGTATACTTGATGCTCCTGAAGAAAAGTATTGTTTCATGCACACTTTAAGAATATAGAATGACCTACAACTTACAGTAAGGGAATACTCATAACACTTGTAGATGCAAAGAGAGAGCTCAACCTTTCATGGAGGAAAAAATAATAATGAAGTCTCGGGCCAGTGTGTGTTTCCAGGCTGTGGCTTGGGGATTTGTTTCTTTTGTTTCACAAAAGCCAAAAGCCACCAAGGGTTCTACATAGAATATTTGAAAACATATAGAAAATAGAGAAACCCTCGAGTTTCTGCAAAGATAGAAGTGCACAAAAGATGGGATCCCACAGTCATAGAAGTGTAAGAGATGTCTTATAGGGGCCAAGCCAGGAGGGTTTTGTATTACCCGCAAATTGAAAGGCCACGACCATGAGAAACAAGGAAGCCCTCATAAATGATGGAAAAAATGAACTAAAAAGGCAAGAGTCTTACATTTTGCATAAATGATAGAACCCATCAAGATTTTGCACAAGAAACACAAACATTTTCATCAATTTTGCATCCATTGAGCTTGAGTTGAGCATTCTATTGACAAGGAATGAGGAAAAATGAAGTCTGAAAGGTAGAAGAGCTTACCGAGTAGTCATTTTCTGTGGAGAAATACATGTTACGATACCCACAGTACTGAGCTTCAAAAGTTCTTTGATGGCAGTCTCAAGACAAAGTAAGGCATTGATAGAGTAAAGAAAGATAAAGAAATGCATGAGTGAAGAAGAATCCATAAGTAAAAGTCTTCGAAAACACATTCAGATAAGTAGAAATGAATGAAGAGTCATGGAAGATTTACCTAATTCGATCTTTGAAGGGAATCGACATAAATTTCTTATGAATAAACTCCCAGAAGCAGCAAGGAGATGGGAATTTCAAGCAAACCCTAGCTTCATGGCGGCAACAAGTTTTCAACAGAGCAAGAAAGTTGCTAAGTGTAGAATGAAGTCAAGTCAAAGAGGCCGGAAACTTTTGTTTAGGGTTTCTTTTACCCTAGAAAATGTCGCCCAAATTTAAGGCATTTTTTGCCATAATTTTATGTTATCTTGCAATCAAACTAATACCCACTGCTAGGCACCATGTATACCTCATTGCTAACCTTTGAAAATTATAAAAATTCAACTCCAATATCATTTATTCCTTCCTAATTTTTGCATAGTTTTGAAATCAACACATATTGTAAACAAATGGTAAAGTAGTCATTTATAAATTACTTTACTATTTGTCATAAAATGCAAAATTAGGAGATGGAGTTAACTGAGGATCTCAATTCATGCAAAGTCAAACAAAGGAGAAGTAAAACTGAAGATTGTTTTCATGCATTGAGGAGTGAATCATGTAGGATTCATGCATTGGATCGAGACAAAGTTGAGTTTTAGTAAGACCAAAGTGTTCACATGCACCTGATGATACTTGGAGTCTTTTTGCTTCGACTTTCAGTCAAATTTGAGCAGTTTTAGGAGCCTTTTTGGGTCGATCAACATGCAAATCAATTTTGCAACTATTCGAGCCCAGTTTACATCAATTTTGACTCCCTTTTTCATGGATTTTCATCTTTTCTCATGGGAGAGGTTTTTGGAGATATTTTCACTTTTAGTTAGTTGTTAGTGTCACCTCTTGGCACTTTGGAGTTACCTATCGTATGTATTGAAAAATACTTAGTCTTTTTTCTCAGTTCTTGCATATTTGCCTTTGCATTCTGCAAAGGGAGATTTGTCGTGTAACTCACTTTTACAGTTATTAATATATATAAAACTTTTACAGGTTATTTTAGATTGTTACTTGTGGAGTTTCCTTCAATTTTCTTATTGCAATCAAGTGTTAGCCTTCTCACATTCAGGTTTTTTGCCTCTGTTGGTGATTTGGATGCAAATTTAATGAGTTTTAAGTGTCAAAACCAATAAATTTATGTCTCATTAATGGATGCTTATACACAGAAGCAGGTTCAGTCGCAGGTCATAAATTATGTTATAGATTTACCTTTCCCTTTAGGTTGTGAAAAAATTGTTTTTCCTTCATAAATGATAGATCATCAGGTCTTTTTGTGAAACATTTATGTGTTTAAACTGTTCAATTTGAGTTGAGAAAACAAATTTCTATGAGAGATAGTTGTGAAACAATCTGCTCATCTTTTCCATTTAGGTGCATCACCATAGTTTAAATTTTAGTTTATGCATTCATTTCAAAGCCGTTCTTCCCTTTTCGTTCAAGAAATCAGTTATTCATTAGAAAATATTAAGGGAACCAACCCATAATCTGGAGATTCATCTTCGCTATGAGCATACCCATAGGATCGAATATGTTTCCATGTTTCATGAGATTTATGAGCTTTTAATCTTGGCATCCAGGTGCAATCTCAGTGACAATAGTTTTTTGCATGCCCTGTGGGACTCATTTGGACTCTCTTAGTCCAAATATTTTCCACATAATTCTGATTTTTGGCGTGAAAATCAGTATTTATAGCCTTTGGAGGCACGATCTACACACACACCTAGTGACTCAAGGTTCAAATCTACTATTTTCAAATGATCAAGTGTTGGTATGTTTCAAAATCAAACTTCTTATTCTAATTTCTAGCTCTTTATATGAGTAGAAATATCAAATTTTCACAATCAACATGTATACCTACCCCCATACTATGATTTTTTTGTGCATAAACCCTCTTATCGGCCATACCCAAATTAGCTATGGTGTTGGTTTTGACCAAAATTCCCATATCATAGAGAATAACTAGCATGTTCAACATGCTTACCTCCCACCCACCCCTACTCAACCTTCATATTAGCATTCATATGTCCAAAATCAGCCTCAAGAAACATCTTTGATGTCAAATTAGTTCAAATACTCTCCTGATCACCTCCAAGATTTGGAGGTTAGGGATATAAAGAATAGCATGAATGACATCAAGGACACATTGTTAGACTTCACGAAATAGATAGAAGAGATAAAGAGGCAGCAAGAGAATGCATCAACAGGAAGAGATGGCTTATCAGGCCTATCTCCATGAGCAAGACTTGCTGATGCAAATGAGACAATATGAAGAAGATCTTGCAAGAGAGGTTGTAGCCAAAGAAGAACAAATAAAACACTTTCTTACACAAGTACAAAGGCATGATAAAGTTATTAACTCTTCAAGTCAGCCTCTTATAGTTGAAAATCCAAATTTTACAACCCTTCATCCTTTGCAAGTTGAGGAAAGTAATCAAGTACAACCTAGTGTAGTTACGAAGCAACCCAATGATTAGTATAACTCGCTCATCATGGAGAAGATGAGAAATATAGATCCACTGCATTTAGTTGTAGAGTACTACCGACTAGAGCAACAAAAGATTGAACAAGAGCAAGAGGTTGTTGCTGATTGTACCATCTTCTTAGCTGAATATAAAAATAATGCATGTGCAGAGAAAGTTGGTTCAATGGATAAGGAACCATATGAAGAGGAAGATTCAGTTTTTTTATTTGCTCAGCTACCTAATTTTGGGGTATGTGCAGGATCATGATGGGTCAAAAAGTGGCGATATGTAAGTGATATGATGGCCAATGTGGCTGACGAATTTTTTTTACCCAAAATTGATGAAACGAAAAGGGTTTTTAAAGGAGATTCTCAACTTTCCACCAATATAAATTATGCTTTAATTTGAATTTAATAAATAATTATTATTCATTTTCTATTTGAATTACGACTAAAGTCCTAATTGATAGGCTGATTGAAAAATATCTATAGCTTTCAAATGATATCACATTTTTTGAATCCAAAACATGCGTCACATTCTATGCTTCGCATACTATAGGATTCAAAAAAATAAAATTGAATTTCATGAAGTTTTGACCAAGTTAAGGTGGTTAGACATATGCGTTTTTATATTTTTTAAAATTTGTAATAAAAAAATCATGATTAATTATTTACTTGGAAACAAATTACAAAAAAATTTGCATCACATTGGGACATGAGTCCTCTACTTATATCTAAAATCTTACAAAAAATATTATCATTTTATTGTGGTTAGGGTGGTCAAACAGACACCTACTTCTTATTTTTTCCCTGAAATTTAAGTACTATTGCATTGAAATTTCAAATTTTCACCAAATAGATTTTTGTTTATTTTAAATAAACCTAGTAGTGTAGAAACTACATTCAATTTGCTACAGATTTTTTTCTTACATATTTTTGAAATAATATAGATAACTTATTCAATTTTTTATGTCAATTTGCCTAACTCTAATTTTCTTAATTTTCATCGCCACTTAAGGGCCTATTTTTTCCATGATGATCCTGCACATACCCTTTGATGGTAGTAATGAAGAGAAAATACAAATGATCATCTTACCATATGATTAGAAGCAACAAGCAGGCATTATGGAACATGTTGTATTTCGGGTTTATAAAGTGGAGAACCAAGATTAGTTTGAACAATAGAATATTGACAACTATTTTGAGGTATCTAGCTGGTACAATGATGAAGAAGATCTAGAAAGTCTATCAAAAGAAGAGAGCCCTATTTGTAAAGAAGATCATGTTCTCCATGGATGTGAAAAATCTTATTTATTTTTTGAACTCCCTTTATTTGTTGCTATTGACAATGAAAATGTACGCAAGCTAACAAAATTGACAAGTTGTGATCAACAAAAAGATGAAAATGACATTGGCAGGGTGTTGATTTGTGAATAGATATATGAAAGCAACCCCGATTTGAATGATCAAGAGCTTGAAGAGGATCTGCTTCAACATGAAATTGAGCTTTTCTGCTCATGTCTGGATGTTATGCCAACACCTTTAGAGGAGGAGAATCTTGAGTAGCTAGAAAAACAAGCTTTCAAACAAATTAGTGATGGGACTAAAAAGGAAGAGTTGTTTGCTTCCTTGGATTAACCTTTGTCTCCTTTTGACAAAGATGAATCTTCTTTTAATTGTTCCAAGGATGAAGGTTGCATCCTTCATTCATGAAAAGTTGTAGAGAAAAATGCCTTACAACCTATAGAAGAGGACAACATGAGCTATTTTGAAGAAATCCCACAGTTTGTTGATGAAGAGTTGCATTCTAGAATGGAGGAGAAACTAAATGAGCAACAGTTTGAGGACCTTTTCTCAATTATCTAGTAGGGGTATCAAGTTCTTGATCAAGAGGTTGAACATCTTGATGGTTCAATTTCAAGGGCAATTATAAATACTAAAATGGAAATGCATCAATCAACTACCCCTAAGGATGAAGAAAATTAGAATGGAGAACATGAGGAGCAGCCTATAAGCCAAATCCAATCAACATTGTTGCAGGAGGATACTATTGTCCAGAAATTATCTCAATTAAAAGAGATTGCAAAATCATAACAAAATCATGAGGGCAAAGATGTCAAAATGGGTTTCATCGCAAGGGGATGTCCTATTAGACACTTGGAACAGTTGGAAGACAATCAAGAAGAGTTATCGGTTGAAGTACCTACTTGGGAGCACAAGATTAAAAATCAAAAGGCATCAATACAAGTTGCTCACCCTATTTAAAACAGTTGCATGCATCTCTGGGTAAGTGCACCAAGATGGTTCCCAAAAAGGGGACTTAAGTGGACACCTTTTTTTTGAAATCAGGAAATACTAACCTTGGACATGAAATTGAGGATAGTTATACTCAAAATTTTGAGATGGAACAAAAACAAAGATTGAAGTGCTCTGAGTCTACTTTCTAAACTACTAATTTATTTTTAAAATGGTTGAGATTAAGGGGTTCAAATGAGGGACGTACACAAATTGGTGCTATTTTTGTCAGAAAAACATAACATAGCAACTCTTGTATGACCCTAACATGGTGTACTCTTTTTTAGTATTTTTAAAATCGCTATGATCAAAAGTTAGCTAACAGTATGTAGTTGATGCATGATTTTTTTGATGATTTTTTAATAAATATTTTATTTTTTACTAATTTTCGAAGTGGACACTTCCTGAAAAATAGAATTTTGGCCGTGCTACCCCTACAAATTTTGGAAAATAATTGATTTTTTTAAATTTGTAGAATGGAGTCTAGCTTCTAAACATGTAATTTATTTGAAATTTTGATGAGCGGTTAATTTATAATGAAAAAAACACCAAACACTTCTTTTTGGCAAAAAAGAGACATACAAACAAAATAAATTATGGATGAAAGGCTTAAAATTGTTAGAAAGTGAAAAAAATTACATCGTTGGATAGTTAAGAGAGAACATAACATTACCCAGATGTTTGATTTGTTTGATATTGAACCACGTGCAATCCTGACAGTGAGCACAAACTCGATTATGTGAAATATTGTAGAATTTGCAAAAACACATCTTTGGTCATTGGGAATGCCCTCCAATCCTTTGGATTGGTATTCTAAGGAAAATACCAATCCTAAGGCTTGGGGATTCCCAAAGAAAGATATAACACGAGCGCATTATAACGTGCTCGCGTTATATCTCAGTTTTGACATGGTTTTTTGCTTCTGCGGGAAACATGTCAACCAAGACATAACGTGAGCGCATTATAACGTGCTCACGTTATGTCTTCCTTTATGTTAAATTCCACTCTATTGAATGTATGTTGATATATTTGTTTGTTTGTATGTACATGTATGCTTGTATTTCATGTATGTATGCATGTATGCATGCTTGTATGTATGTATGTATCCCTGTATGTATCAATGCATGTATATTGTATGTATACCTATATGTATGTAAGATTGTATCGAAACATGTATGTGTGTATGCTTGTATGGATGTAGGATTGTATGTACATATGTATTATGATTGTATGTATGTAAGTATGTAAGTATGTAAGTATTTACGTATGTCTTTAGAGAGAGGGAGAATTTTAAGAGAGAGAGAGAGAGAGAGAGAGAGTTTGGAGAGAGGGAGAGGGGGTGGAAGTGAGATTTTAAGAGAGAGGGAGTGGTAGAGAATGGGTTGGAGTGAGAGGGACTTATCTAGGTAGGGTGGGAGGGATAGAGGGAGGGAGAGAGAGAGAGGGGGGGAGAGAGAGAATTGAGAGAGAGGGAGAGAGAGAGGGGGGAGAGAGAGACAAAGAGAGAGTTATGTAGGTAGGGTGCCAAAGGGAGAACTTGAGAGTGTGAGGGGTGAGAGGGAGAGACTTGAGAGATAGGTAGTGAGAGAGAGTTTGAGAGAGAGAGGGGGTGTGAGAGAGGGAATGTGAGTGAGAGACCTGAGAGAGGGAGAGGGTGTGGGAGGGAGTGACCTGATAGAGGTAGAGAAAGAGGGGGGTGGAGTGAGAGGGACTTATCTAGGTAGGGTGGGAGGGATAGATAGAGAGAGGGGAGAGAGAGAGAGAGAGAGAGTTACCTAGGTAGGTTTCCAGAGGGAGAGACCTGAGAGAGAGAGGGGGTAGGAGGGAGAAACATGAGAGATAGGGAGAGAGAGGGAGTGGGAGAGAGTGGGAGGGACATATAGAGAGATGGATAGAGGGAGCGAGAGAGGGTGGTAGGGATTGATTGAACAAGAGGTACGTAGAAAGAGGGAGAGGGTGATAGAAACAATTAGAGAGGGTAGGAGAGAGGGAGGGAGGGAGAGGTGAGATGTATAGAGAGAGATAAAGTGATAGGGGTTGAGGGTATAGGGTTAAGGGATTAGGGTGGATGACCTATAAGGTTGATGGTTTCTAGGGTATTAGGGTTTAAAGGTTGAGGGTTGAGGGATTAGGGTCGATGGTAGAGGGTATAGGGTAGAAGGTTTAAGGGTTTAGGGTTGAAGGGTTTAGGGTTAAGGGTTTAGGGTTAAGGGTAGAGGGTTTAGGGTATAGGTTTGAGGGTATATGGTTGAAGATTAGGTTGAGGGTCCAATGTAAAGGGTAAAGGGCATAGGCGTTGAGGGATTAGGGTTTAAGGATTGAGGGTTGAGGGATTAAGGGTTGAGGGTTGAGAATTGAGGGTTGAGGGTTTAATGTATAGGGTAGAGGGTAGAGGGTAGAGGGTTTGAGGGTTGAGGGTTGAGGGTTGAGGGTTGAGGGTTTAAGGTTGAGGTTAGAGTATTGAGGGTATAGGGTATAGGGTTGAGGGTCCAATGTATAGGGTAGAGGTTATAGGGGTTGAGGGATTAGGGTTGAGGGTTGAGGGTTGAGGGTTGAGGGTTTAGGGATTAGGGTAGATATTTTTCTTGAATTTAAGGGTGTAATGGTTGAGGGATTAGGGTTTAGGGTAGAGGGTTGAGGGTTGAGGGTTGAGGGTTGAGGGTTGAGGGTTGAGGGTTGAGGGTAGAGGGTTTAAGCATTTAGGGTTTAAGGGTTGAGGGTTTAGGGTTGAGTGTTTAAGGGTTTAGGGTTTAGGGTTTAGGGTAGAGAGGGAGGGATGGATGGATAGAGAGAAGGAGAGAAGAGGAGGGAGGGACATAGATATATGAGGGTTGAGAATAGAGGGTATAGGGTTGATGACCTGTAGGGTTGAGGGATTAGGGTATTGGGTTGAGGGTATAGGGTTGAGGGTACATATGGTTGAAGGATTGGGGTTAAGAGTCCAATGTATAGGGTAGAGGGTATCGGGGTTGAGGGTTTAGGGTTTGAGGGTTGAGTATTGAGGGATTAAGGGTTGAGGGTTGAGAATTGAGGGTTGGGTGTTTAATGTATAGGGTAGAGGGTAGAGGGTAGAGGTTTTAAGGTTGAGGGTGGACGATTGAGGGTATAGGGTTGGGGGGATTAGGGTTGAGGGTCCAATGTATATGGTAGAGGGTATAGGGGTTGAGGGATTAGGGTTGAGGTTAGAGGGTAGACAATTGAGGGTAGATGGTATAGGGTTTAAGAGTTTAGGGTTTAAGGGTTGAGGGTTGAGGGTTGAGGGTTTAGGATTTAGGGTTGAGTATTTAAGGGTTTATAGGGTAGATGGTAGAGGGTTGAGGGTTTAAGGGTTGAGGGTTTAGGGTTGAGGGTAGAGGATTGAGGGTATAGGGTTGGGGGATTAGGGTTGAGGGTCCAATGTATAGGGTAGAGGTTATAGGGATTAATGGATTAGTGTTTAAGGGTTGAGAAATTAAGGGTCAAGAGGGTTGAGGGATTAGGGTGGAGAGTTTAATAAGTGGGTTTAAGGGTTTAAGTGTTGGGGGATTAGGGTTGAGGGTAGAGGGTAGAGGGTTTAAGGGTTGACAGTTTAGGGTTGAGTGTTTAAGGGTTTATAGGGTAGAGGGTAGAGGGTAGAGGGTTTAAGGTTGAGAGTAGAGGATTGAGGTTATAGGGTTAGGGGATTAGGGTTGAGGGTCCAATGTATAGGGTAGAGGGTATAGGGGTTGATGGAATAGGGTTTAAGGGTTGAGGGATTAGGGTAGAGAGTTTACTAAGTGGGTTTAAGGGTTAGGTGTTGGGGGATTAGGGTTTAGGGTAGAGGGTAGAGGATTGACGGTAGAGGGTAGAGGGTTTAAGGGTATAGGGTTTAAGGGTTGAGGGTTTAGGGCTTAGGGTTGAGTGTTTAAGGGTTTATTGGGTAGAGGGGTGAGGGTTTGAGGGTTGAGGGTTTAAGGTAGAGGGTAGAGGATTGAGGGTATAGGGTTGAGGGTCCAATGTATAGGGTAGAGGGTATAGGGGTTCAAGGAATAGGGTTTAAGGGTTGAGGGATTAGGGTTTAAAGGTTAAGGGTTGAGAGGGTATAGGGGTTGAGGGATTAGGTTTTAAGGGTAGAGGATTGAGGGATTAAGAGGGTATAGGGGTTGAGGGATTAGGGTTTAAGGGTTGAGGGTTGAGGGATTAAGAAGGTATGGGAGTTGAGGGATTAGGGTTTAAGGGCTGAGGGCTGAGGGCTGAGGGATTAAGAGGGTATGGGGGTTGAGGGATTAGGGTTTAAGGGTTAAGGGTTGACAGTTGAGGGATTAAGAGGGTATAGGGGTTGAGGGATTAGGTTTTAAGGGTTGAGGGTGAGGGTTGAGGGATTAAGAGGGTATAGGGGTTGAGGGATTAGGGTTTAAGGGTTGAGGGTTGAGGTATTGAGGGAAGGGTTTAAGGGTGATATGTTGGAATCAAGGGAACACTGAGAGAGGAGGGTGAATCAATGTTCTGCAAATCTTAGCTTTGTTAATCTTATATCAAAACCATTTGAACATTAAACCAAAGGAAAGATGCAAACATATAAAGTAATCATCCACAACACCATAACACAAGGATTTTTTAATGGAAACCCTGTTAGGGGAAAAACCACGGTGGAGGTTAATCCACAATTTGAGTACTCAAATATAAGTTTTACAAAAGAGAATGCACTTGCAATCAGGCACACTGCCTAGAGATCACTGCTCAAAGGGAAGGCTCACTACCTTACAAAAGTTTAGATTAAAACCATTTGAAGGTTGAACTAAAATAGTAGCATCTACTTATCCCAGGTTGCAGTTCTGGTTAAGCTCATAGATTAGATTTTGGATCCTCTGTCAGATTCTGCACTTCGCTATGCTCTACTCTGCCCTTTTCTGCTCTTTGCATCATAAATTCATGTACAAATTAATTCACACTATTACCCTTCTGAATTTTGCACCACACACTAGTATACTTCATATTCCATTCATTTGATTCATCAAAATGATAAAATCGATCTCATATATATATCCGCTATCAAGGATTTGATCATTCATATGTCGGCTTCATAAAACATTAAGTTCTTTTCAACTGTCGGCTAGATCCTTAATTAAATCTTTATGTGCACCATCCATAGTCATCCTAAACATAGTAGAGACCCAAAAAAACATATTTGAACACAAAAACATTTAATCAGTTGCTCCTTATACATCTGCAATTACTATGTTTGACAAGTCGGCCTTCTAGCACATATAACCAAAATATTAGTGCACCAGATCTCCTAGATCGCATACCAATGAATGTGCATCAAGATACTTCATGAATAAGGTATTACGAACATAAAAAAAAAATTCTCTGAGATCCACAACCCAAAATAATAGTCTGATGAAGTAAATGGATCAACATCTTTTCCTTTAATCGGATGCCATGTTCTTCATTCTATTTTTTCAGTGTAAACCAAAGCTAGACTGTGGATCAGATGAATGACTTAGGTTGCCATCAATGACAACACTAGAATCCATATGCCAACAATCTCCCCCTTTGGCATTGATGGCAACACTTAGTTAAAAATGACTAAGTGTCAGAATCATTATGAGTACCCTGCCATACTTCACTGCACTCTCTCCCCTATGCTTCAAAAAATTTAGGACATAGCTCCCCCTAAGATTGATGAGGCATTTTTCACTGCTCTCTCTCCCCCTTTGACATCAATGAAAAATATAGGAACCATATGCAAAAAAATTAATGACAAAACATGTGATCAATCTCCCAAAAACTTCAAAACTGATTCAAATTTTTTTAAAATACCAACTATTGCTTGAGTTAGAAAATTATCTTGTGATTCTCCTTCATCTCCAGAAGGAATTTCTTCAAATCATATATTGTGATCCCAATGATTATAATCATGTTGCTATTCTTGGATGTTCTGTTGACAATCTTAGTGAGAGATTCTGGAATTGTAATTGCTTCCTCTAGATTTTTTCCTTTCCTCAGTATCTCAACCATCTATTCCAGTCTGCATTCGGTTCGATCCTTCACTTTCCAAAAAAATTCCACGAGTGTGTTTTTAGTACACTGAAATTTTGTGTGCTCAAACTGCAGTTCTTGATTTTACTATCCTGATCCTGAAACATATCAAAACTTTTTACAATCCCATTTAACTATGTTTCAATCTGCTCCAATTTATCTTTGTATTTTCCAACTGCATGAGGCCAACATATGCAATAGTTGTAGATGTTATTAGCTAAACTTATGCATTGCCTCTGCTCATTCATTCTCTTTTTCAATTTGGTGAGTGATAGCTTGAATTGCTCCTTCAAATGTGAGATAACTTCACCTTCTTCTTTGTATTGAGACTCAGAGTTCATTGTTTCTTTTAAGCATTCAATCATTTCTTTAGGCAAGATGTTCTGCAAAATCTCCAATTTGATCTGACTTTGCACAATATGAGCACTTAGAATATTTAGAATCATATCCTGATCATGTGATGGTCTGATAGACCATAGTTTGGCAATTTTCTACATTCCACCTTCCTTGTGAATAAGCTACTGAAGCTTCTCCTTTGTCAGGTCATCTTCTTCCTCACTTGCTTCTGACATTTCCTTTTATGGTTCTTATTTGGCTAATTCTTGTTCATTTCCCCGTGGATCCTCAGTTTCTTCATCAGATTCTTCATCTAGAATATCCACAATTTCTTGTTCCTTTCCTTTTCCTTCAATTCTGGGAATCTTGCATTCTAGAAGGCTATATTCAACAATTTATTTTTCTCTTTTCTGCTTTTTCTCCATGCCACCGGAAGAGGAACCAACTTCAAGTGTTCTTACCAGAAGAGAAATACTGACTAAACCAGACTTTCCAAGCAAAATAAATTTCCAAATTCTTGATCCCAATTAGCCAAGCTCTTAGAGTATGAATATATTTGTTTGCATACCGATTCATTAACTTTCCACACCATATTGTTGATTTTTGGAAAACAATTCAAGAAATACATTACTAAACATATGACCATAGTACCGAACCTGAAAAGGTAACCTGTCTCTTTTGTTAATTGCACATTCTCCATCAGTTGATCCTTTAACAGTCCGCACAGGTCAAAGTCCTGACCTTCCATTATCATCTTGTGGGAGATGTAAATTGCACCAGACGAAGTTGCTCCTTCTTTGTTTCTAAAAAGGACTTTATATGATATTTCATACGCAATGCACTTTGTCACAGGGTTCTTGATTTTTGAAATTATCAGTGCCCTTTGATCTCCAATTATTCTGGTTAGGGTTTCAACTTCTTTGTTCCAGATGGATTTCTTTCTTGGTATGTCCCCGACTTTACATAATCCAGTCAAATTTTCAATTACTTCCTTCGAAATGATGTAGGGTTTGTCCAGAATCAAGGTGTCATCATGCAATCTAGTCAAGATGAATTTAACGACTTTCGCATTCTCAAAGTACGAAAACTCATTCCAAATATCCAAATTCTTGTGTTTGGCTTCTCTTAACCACTTCAATTCATCGAGTAACAACATATTTCTCATGGACCTAATCTTTTCACTATTGTATTCATCCAAAAAGATTGACCCTTTGATTTGTTCCATTATTCCTTTTGTATTTTATGTTTATCGACCGCACACCAAATTATATGGAAAATCCAAAAACAACTGAAATACTTGATGAGTTTCGAGAATCGCCGACGAATCTATTTCACTGCTTCAAAATTCTTCTACCGAGTGCTCTCCTTCTTTTCTCCTTCGATGCAAAGTGACAAATGAGGGTTCCAGCTTGACTTTTATAGCTCACACACTTGCAATAAATGCATTTTCCCTAGGTTTTTTCGATACTTTGTTTTCTTCGACAACAAGAGAAAAATTCTTCTGCAGACCTATGAATCTTTGAATTCTCTTGTGAGTGTTTTCCAAGAACCTTTGTATATCATTAATACACCTTTTTGACCATCCTTCACATTCTGGTACCAACTACGGACAGGGGAGGAAGGATTTTCTTGAAAAAATCCCCCTAGGCCAATCGTCTGAAATCAAATTTTGGAAGAATTACTGGAAGCGGGTTATGGTGCAGGACCATTTCCTGCATCAAACTTGTTCTTCCTTACCCATTTCTTCTTCATTTGATCTCTTATCTCATCTGTAGTCACTTTTCCTTTTCCTTTGTCATCTTTTTGTATATTTCTGCCTCTATATACCGGACCTCTTCTATCCACATTTTTGTTTTTGCAAAATCTTGCAATGTGACCATATTTATTGCAATTGAAGCACACAATATTTCCTTGTCTAGACCAATCATTCCATTGGTTTCTTCTTGATCTGTGTTGATTAGCAATATGCCCAAATATTCTACATGTATAACATTCAACATTCCTTCTATTGACAGAGTAGTTTGACAAATTTTTGCATTCATTTGATTTATGACCAAACTTTTTGCAATTGAAACACTGACCAGAAAATGATGAATCTCTTGATTTCATATTACTTCTACATTGAGCAGCCATATGACTAAATTTATTGCAATTAAAACAGTATCCATTAAAGTTTTTAGCATTAGGTTGTCTTACCAGATACCTTCCACCTTTGTTCATCTGGTTTCCTTATCTAAAATTCTTTTGTCCAGATCTGGAACTTTCTCCTTTTTCATATCCAATACCTCTCTTGTCATTTCCACTCTTTTGTCCTTGAGTCAGCTCATCAAGCTTAACTGAACTAATCTTAAACTTCTCCTTAATATTCATTTGCAGTAGTAAGTTCATTTCTGAGAATAACAATCGATTTTTCAAGTTCTTCTCCATTGTTTTTGAATTGTAGTAGTTCACTTTCCATCTAAATGAATTCCCAATTTACTCTTTTGTATTCATCAAATTTCTCCTTTAATGACTGAGCAAGGTTCTCCTCATTCTTCTTCCTTTCTTCAATCTCTTTAGTTAGCTTCATCACCATAAATTCCATTTCATGTTTTAGGGTAGTATTTTCTTTGGCAAGATTTTCACATTCTTCAGTTATTTCCTACAAAGTCTGATTTAGGTGTGCATCATCTATGTTTTAGCTCTCTTGTTGCTTAATCTGGTCACATAGATCTTTCCTCTTCTCCCTGGATTTAACAATATGATCCTTCAATGTCTGAATGAATTTCTCAACATCCCTAAGATTTTCTTTCAATTCCTGGACTTCTGCTTTAGACTGATCAAGGTGATCAAGTGCCACCAAAAGTTGTTGTTGAAGACTACTGAGTCCATCACATTCCAAGATCCACCTCAAGCTGATAAACTTCTTCCGAGGAACTAGATGGTTTGTTACAAATTGTTGGACTCAAGCGAACACTGAGAGGGGGGTGAATCAATGTTTTGAAAATCTTAGCTTTGTTAATCTAATATTAAAACTATTTGAGCATTAAACCAAAGGAAAGATGCAAACATATAAAGTAATAATCCACAACACCATAACACAAGGATTTTTGCATGGATACCCTATTAGGGGAAAAACCATGGTGGAGGTTAATCCATAATTTGAGTACTCAAATATAAGTTTTACAAAAGAGAATGCACTTGCATTCAGGCACACTACCTAGAGCTCGCTACTCAAAGGGAAGGCTCACTGCCTTACAAAAGTTCAGATTAAAACCATCTGAAGGTTGAACTAAAATAGTAGCATCTACTTATGCTAGGTTACAGTTTCGATTAAGCTCATAGATTAGATTCTACATCCGCTATCAGATTCTACACTTCACTCTGCTTTGCTCTACCCTTTTTTGCTCTTCACATCATAAATTCATGTACAGATGAATTTTCACTATTACCCTTCTGAATTTCACACCACACACTAGTATACTTCGTATTCCATTCATTCGATATATCAAAATGATAAAACCGATCCCGTATATATTTGCTACCAAGGATTTGATCATTCATATGTCGGCTTCATAAAATAGTAAGTGCTTTTCAACTGTCGGCTAGATCCTTAATTAAATCTTTATGTGCACCATCCATAGTCATCCTAAACATAGTAGGGACCCAAATAAACATATTCAAACACAAAAACATTTAATCAATTGCTCATTATACATCCGCAATTACTATATTTGACAAGTCGACCTTCTAGCATAGATAACCAAAAGATTAGTGCACTGGATCTCCTAGATCGCATACTAGTGAATGCACATCGAGATAATTCATGAATAAGGTATTATGAACATCAACAAACCTTTCTCTGAGATCCACAACCCAGAATAATAGTTTGGTGAAGTAATTGGATCAACATCTTTGCCTTTAACTGGATGTCTTGTTCTTCATTCTATTATGTCGATGTAAACCAAAACTAGACTGTCGATCGGATGAATGACTTAGGTTTCCATCAATGAAAACACTAGAAGCCATATGCCAACAATATAGGGGTTGAGGGATTAGGGTTTAAGGGTTGATGGTTGAGGGTTGAGGGATTAGGGTTTAAGGGTTGAGGGTTGAGGGTTGATGGATTAAGAGGGTATAAGGGTTGAGGGATTAGGGTTTAAGGGTTGAGGGTTGAGGGTTGAGGGATTAATACTGATTAGGGTATGCAAGGATTGAGGAATAGGCTTCTAAGGGATTAGGGTTTAAGGGTTGAGGGATTAAGAGGGTATAGGGGTTGAGGGATTAGGGTTTAGGGGTTGAGGATTGAGGGTTGAGGGATTAAGAGGGTATAGGGGTTGAGGGATTAAGGTTTAAGGGTTGAGGGTTGAGGCTGAGGACAAGGAGTGGTGAGGTTGAGGATTAGGGGCTTTTAATGGACAGGCTGAGGGATAAAGAGGGCATAGGGGTTGAGGGATTAGGGTTTAAGGGTTGAGGGTTGAGGGTTGAGGGTTGAGGGATTAGGATTGTATAGGGTTTGAGGGATTAGGGTTTAAGGGGTGAGGGTTGAGGGTTGAGGGTTGAGGGATTAAGAGGGTATAGGGGTTGAGGGATTATGGTTTAAGGGTTGAGGTTTGAGGGATTAATAGGGTATAGGGGTTGAGGGATTAGTGTTTAAGGGTTGATGGTTAAGGGTTGAGGGATTAATAGGGTATAGGCGTTGAGGGATTATGGTTTAAGGTTGAGGGTTGAGGGTTGATGAATTAAGAGATTATAGGGGTTGAGGGATTAGGGTTTAAGGGTTGAGGGATTAAGAGGGTATAGGGGTTCGGGGATTAGGGTTTAAGGGTTGAGGGTTGAGGGTTGAGGGATTACGAGGGTATAGGTGTTGAGGTATTAGGGTTTAAGGTTTGAGGATTGAGGGCTGATGAATTAAGAGGGTATAGGGGTTTAGGGATTAGGGTTTAAGGGTTGATGGTTGAGGATTGAGGGTTGAGGGATTAAGAGGGTATAGGGGTTGAGGGATTAGGGTTTAAGGGTTGAGGGTTGAGGGTTGAGGGATTAAGAGGGTATAGGGGTTGAGGGATTAGGGTTTAAGGGTTGAGGGTTGAGGATTGAGGGTATAAGGGTTGAGGGATTAGTATTTTGGGCTGAGGCTGAGGGATTAAGAGGGCATAGGGATTTAGGGATTAGGGTTTAAGGGTTGAGGATTGATGGTTGAGGGATTAAGAGGGTGTAGGGGTTGAGGGATTAGGGTTTAAGGGTTGAGGGTTGAGGGTTGAGGGTTGAGGGATTAAGAGGGTATAGGGGTTGAGGGATTAGGTTTAAGGGTTGAGGGTTGAGGGATTAAGAGGGTATAGGGGTTGAGGGTTCAAGGGTTTAGGGTTTAGGGTTTAGGGTTTACGGTTGAGTATTTAAGTGTTTATAGGGTAGAGGGTAGAGGCTTTAAGGGTTGAGACTCTCCCTCCTACCCCCTCTCTCTCTCAGTCACTCCTATCTCTCTCCCCTCTATTCTTAACCCTTAACCATTTAAACCCTTAACCCTTAAACCCTTAACCCTCTATCTCTCTCCCACTCCCTCTCTATCTCTCAAATATCTCCCTCCTACCCCCTCTCACTCTTTCTTCCCCTCTCTCCCCCTTTCTCCCCCTCTCTCTCTCTCTCCCACTCTCCCTCTCCCTCCCTCTCTCCCACTCTCTCTTTCTCCCACACTCTCCCTCTCTCCCTCCCTCTCTATCTCCATCTCTCTCTCTCTCACCCTGTCACCCTCTACCCTCTATCTCTCTCAAATCTCTCCCTCCTACCCCCTCTCCCTCTCTTAGGTCTCTCTCTCATTGTTCAATCAATCCCACTCTTTGTTTCCCACTCTCCCTCTCCCTCCCTCTCTCCCTCTCTCTCCCTCTCTCCCTCTCTCTTTCTCCCACTCTCCCCCTCTCTCCCTCGCTCTCTATCTCCATCTCTCCCACTATCTCTCTCCCTCTCTCCCACTCTCTCCCTCTCTCTCTCTCAACCCTACACCCTCTACCCTTAAATCGTAAACCATTAACCCTCTACCCTTAACCCTAAGCCCTTAAACCCTAAAACCTTAAAACCCTCAACCCCCCCTCCCTCTCTACTATATATCTCTCCTCTCCCTCCCTCTACCTCTCTCTCTCTCACACACATACACTCACCTCTATCTCCTCTACTATAAGGGTATAGGGAGAGATATAGAATTAGGGTAGAGGGTATAGACAAAGAGAGAGAAAATAAATCTATTAAAAAATCATCTTTCACATAATGTGAGTGCATTTTGAAGAAGTAGAGATATGGCCATTTTAGCAAGAAATAACGTGCTCGCATTATAACACGAGTACGTTTTGTCTTGCACTAAAAATGGTAAAAAAATTGTATATACCCATGATCTCAAGGCCCATATTCTGCATATTATCCTGGTTTTGCATGTGCGACGACAAAAATATGCTTTGTAATGATGTTGTGATGTGTGCATGCATGTTTTTCACATTCCACCACCTTTGCATGAAATAGCAGAGTTTTCACATTGAAAGGCATATAATATCAATTCAAGTCTGAATTCCATTCAAAAGTGATATACAATTAAAGTTTGGGAGGAACAAGCTTTTGAAAAAGTCAAATTATTGAGGAGTTTGAAGAAAGAAGAGTCAAAGGCTACATAATTGGGTTGAACTCCTCCATTTGAAGCTTTGGTTTTTTAGGTATGTGAAGTCTCTACACATTTTATTTCAATCTATTATGGCTTGCTTTCATTTTTGTTACTTTGCATATTCCATGTTGATCATTGTTTGTTTGTCATTATAACCTTAGGTTGGCAATGCACATTTGAAATTACACAATTATATACACTTGCCAATTAAATTTTTAAACTTGATGCAAAGAATCTACCAGGATCCACAAATCATCAAGGGTACTTCTTACCCTAACTTAAATTGGAGAAGATCAACCAACAAACTCAGTCATCTTTTCATCAAAATCCTTCAATTTCACTTGATTTCATATTTCCACAAAACATTAGAACTTGGCTCCAATTCTTTTTCAGACTCAAAAATAGATTAACCATCATAAAATTGATTGTAACTTAGCATAAACCTGATTAGAAACTCAGAACCATTCAATTCCTTCATGATTCACTAATTCACTCTTCAATGCAGCTTACATGGAAAAATAACAACAAATCATGGACTCTTGCTACCAACCTTTATCTATACATCCAAGACACTGTAATCAGCATGTTATTGATTGAAATATACCAAATACACTTTCACAAACCATTGATCCATCAAGATCTTTAATTCTTGCAGTTATAACATCATTTTGCATAGGGAGTCAACTTTGCTCAAAATAACAAATTCCACAAGTTAGCCTTTCTAACTTCTACCAAGAATTGAGACATATTTTCCAATATCTTTTAAACAGCTTGCAAACATAAACAATCAACCTTTTCACTATTTTATCAGATTCACTCCTTGTAGCAAACTATCCACCATATTACACGAAGGTCACCAAACCCTTAAATCAGGTGATCCATCTTTAGTCATTTTGTATCTTTGAAACCTAAAGGCACAATCTGAATCCCATTTTGACATACATTCACATACCTTAATGTCAGTTAAACTTGTTTTCAAACAAACATCAAAAAACTTGACTGAATGCTGGAATACACGTCAAATTAGGCCAAATTTACAAATGAAGTATCCTAAAATCACCACAAAAATACCTAGTAACTCCAAACAGTCTTTAGCCAGGTCAAAAAACACCAGATTGAACCAATTTTAGAAATAGAAAGGCTCAAATAAATGTTGTTCAACAAAACCCTTACTTTATGCTCCCAAACATGCTTTCCAAATGAGGGTTTATTAGAAAAGAATAATCCAAACATTCACATGCTCTTCCACTGCTTGAAACACATTTAGAAATGTTTACCCATGCTTTAGGAACAAACTTATAGTCTCATTGAATGCTCTTTCCTCAATCACCAACTTGTAACCATCCATTTTCATTGGAAAACTTTTGTATTTCTTGAGAGGACAACAACCAAATGATGGATTCTTGTTTTCTCTTGCACAAAGAAACATGCACACAATGTACACAACCTAAAACTAACCTACTCCACTGAACTACAGAGCCTAGATCGTGGAGTAGTCATAATGAACCTTCTTAGACTCTGAAACCCCCCTAGTGCACCAAAACCACATCTCTTTGAGGCATTTTGTTATTTAACAATTGAATTAAATTTTGTATTGATTCAATCAGGGGAGGTCTTGTAACACAAATCAGCACAAAATCAACCAACAACAACAATTCACAATTAACAATTCATAAAATTCTTCACTTTCACCAATTCAACAGTCATCCTTGTAGCATAGCTAACTCACTCAACCAAGTCTATATTTTAGAGAAGGTCTTCTCAAACAAAGACCTAACCCTTCTCAAATTCCCAACAGGGCACACAATAACATATCAACAAGCCACAATAGGCTTCTTTGTTACAACTTCATCAAAACTGGATTTCTACACCAACTAGGCCTCAAATTAGGCCTCTTTTACAAAGGACCTTATCTTAAATCCTTTTCAAAAACACCAAAATACATTGGGAAGCAATATATATGTTATCAAACCAAGGATTCCACCATTTTTTTTCAGAAAATCACTCACGAAAGTGTCAAATCACAAAACCCTCCTTTTTACCCAAGAAACTAGGGGTTTATTGAAAAACACTCATCCAACCCTCACACAATCTTATGAATACTTCAAAAAGGTCTAAAACGGACCACACAAACTCAATTCAACAAGAAACCATGCTTCCCCAACACAAAGCACACTCTAGCATATCAAAACCACTCAAAATCTCATGGAAAACTCAAAATTTCACTCTAGGGCTTCATGCCCAACACCCTTTTAGACCTCCCTTGCACACAAACGACATTCCCTCACCTATTTATTGATGATGCAGACCCATTCCACCAATTACATTAATCATAATGAGTGGAATGGGCCAATTTACATTCAATGGTGCTCCTGCACCATGTATGCTTCCACATTTTGTATACACATATATATGACATAAGTTTTAAGGAAGTAAAATAAAACATAATTTATCAATCCTTTATTATGGATGTGCATACCACATGGCTTGTCCATGCTTCCATTTTGATCCTATCTTGCAATCATGGCATGCCACATTACCACATCTCCTTAAGGAATTCCATTGAAAAAAAATCATGTGACCTTTGTCTATGCTAGAAATACTCTTGTACATGATGATTGTAAGTATTCTTTATGAAGCCTTGAATGACATATGTTTTGATTTATTTGAATGGGTACATTTTTGAGGAACTTATATTCGTCTCATTACCATGATACAAGTAAAATTATCTGTCGTGCCGAAGAAACGAACACGGAAGAAACTAACAGACGAAGAGTATGAAACCTTCAAACAAAAGGAAAGAGATCGGGTGGCGGCATATCATGAAAAGAATAAATTGGAAACAATTGACGAAAACAAGCCAATTGAAGAGGAACCTCAACTGTCAAAAATAGAAAAGGAATTGGCAGCACAAAACGCATGAATGTGAAAGCATCGTGGTAAGACAAATTTGGATACCATAGTTGGAGACACACCCTCTACTACAAGTGAATATGAAGGGACACCATTAAGCACAAGCGAACATGGAGGGACACCATCTACCGCAAGTGATTATGGAGGGACACCATCTACCACAAGTGAATATGGAGGGATACCATCTACCGTAAGTGAATATTGTTGGACACCATCCAATGCATCTCAAGTGGAGAGTACATCATCACTCAGATTTGACAAAGAAGGTATGCCATCATCCCCACATGAACCTCAAGGTATGTATTCTACTCCACCCTCGATCGAAGGTATGCAATCCAACCCACCTCAATTAAATATTGATGAAATTCCTAATGTTGAGATGTATGTACCTAGGAGAACAGCACCTAGAATATTGCGTAGAAATCCAAAGTATTTGATTAATATTGATGAGGATATTTTGCAGCACATGGAAGGTAAGATTTCAACACGCAGTTGTAGAAGATATGCTGATAAGATTTGGAAATTCTTCTTTGAAAGGATAAATGAGACTGCAAGATGTCAACTATTTGTTGAAATGATGCAGGGTGTAAAGTATAGAAACATCATGAAGAATCTTGGGTTGAGAACATCGAATGCATCAAGTGAAAACACTATTGTCAAGAATCTAATGGATGCTTATGAGAGTGTGGGTAGGACCTCACGCTCAAAGGATAGTAATGTCACCCAACGTGTCATTACATCAACTTTGGTAAGTTGTAAAACAAAGAGAGCTCATCTCATTAAAAAGATGAGTGAACAAATGAGAATTAGTAGAAAAACTTTATCAAGATTTGTTCAAAGGCAGAAAAGAATTGAGGGCACCGATTCAAATGAATTATGGACATTCTTGGGGAGACTACCACAAAAAGATAAAGAAGTTGTTGAATCCTTGAGAACACTGATTGAAGATTATTGGAAGAATAACACAAGGCCATCTCTAAATCAAAGGGATGTGGTAAGAAGGAGAATCGGTAGTCAGAACCATGAGCCACATCCAAAGCATTTTTTGGATATGACTCAAACCCAATTTTTTCATAAATTTCAAAATGATTATCCTCAAATTAGTATTTGTCAAAGATTTTTTTAAATGATTAAACCTTTTTATGTCAAGATAAATCACACACGCACTACTTGTTGTTGTAGACTACATATTGAATTCTCTAACCATTATGATGTTTATCATTCTATATGTGTAGATTTGCATACTAACAATGTTTTGTAGGATTGTGGCATAGAAGCCCCACCAAAATCTTCAAGAGAGCTTATAAAAAAATTATTTGAAATAGAGGATGGCTAGATATTCTACAGGGCAACATGCTTGGATGGTTCATGTGAGCATTGCGGTGGCTTCTAGTGTATGCCAATATGTCAACATATGGAAAGCACAAATGAGGTGGGACAAAAACTAGCAGAGTTTGAGAAATATAAAACAGTGGAATATGCTACAAAATCTGGGTCTCAAGTAAAATGGTGTGATTTGGTTATTGAGAAGATTCCAGTGTATCAGTTTATGTCCATGTTTTGTGACAATATACTATCTAAGTATGCAATGCATACCCATATTGGACACACAATTCAAGCTATGCAAGGACACCTTTCCAGTTGGTAGCATAGTATCAATGATTAACTTTGTAGAGAACTACACTCTACAACCATAGTGTGAGGTGTATTCACAATATTACAACTCCACATAGGTTTCGATATTTGTGCAGATAGCATTCATTCATGCATCTGATAGTACAGAGGACCAAAGGAAGGTATTGAGGGAGTACCACTTTTACATTAGTGATGATCACACATTCTCTAGAGTTCATGGAAGGTTTCTTCCAAATGTTCTACAGTGGTTTGGCTCAGAGGGGCATAGCATACGGTCAACATATAATATGGTCAGATAACTGTGGAACATAGTTCAAGAACTCGTGCATGTTCTACTGGTTGTGTAGGATGCATGTCATTATAGGTGTTCAACATATATGGAACTTTTGTGAGGTCAGGCATGGAAAGGGGGAGCATGATGGTGCAGGAGCATGCGTGAAAAGATAATTAGCACAAGAAGAGTTAAAGTATAAAGACAGTGCAAATTTGACAAATGCAAGATCAATCGTCGAGTGGTGTAATGCTTCGATGGGTCCAGGTAATGAAGGTACGTCTTCAGTTCATAAATTTTTTTGGTTGATGGATGATACTAACATTGCACCATATGCTTACTATTGTACACTAACATGATCGAGTGAGCTACACTCTTTCCTTAGCTCAAATGGAGGTTCATGGAGTATCGATACACAAAAGATGGCATGCTTTTGTTCTTCATGTACAATGCAAGACTAGAATGATTGTGAGTGAAGGGAGTGGGTTGAAAAATGGTTGACAAGTTATCTTAGTCCACTTCAAACGTATCGCCCTCCGACGGAATTAGAACTGACACAGATGGAATCATCGGCCAACTTTGACCACGTATCAGATCTAGTTCAACCAGGAAATATATCTACTTTCTTAGTTGTTGAAATTCCATATTTTTATCTTACTTTTTAGTGTATTCGTAATGTTGACTAATTTCAAGAGATTTGTTGCACATATCAATGCAAGGCATATTTATGTAGTTATTGTAGATGAAGAGAATGAAGAGGGAACAAACTATTACTTGTGTCATTGTGTTGAGGCCAAAAAGAAATTGGAGGCCCCAGTTATAGATAGAGAAAACATCAAATACCCTACAGGCTCAGTTGTGGTTACTGGAACATGGCTTAGAAGGTACCCACATAAGGGTGTTAAACATTGGTTGTTTCAAGACTTTCACACGCATCGTAAGATTCTTCATTACTCGAACTTTGTTGTGGCATCCAATGTTTGTTTGACCAAATATGGGGGTAAACCTTTGAACAAGACCTTGTGGAAGGTCTGTGAGTCTGACCGTGAGGCAATACTTGACACAATAAAGAGTAGAGCATACCCGGATGGTTCATTGGATTAATTTGTAAGTATATGCACATTGGTTCTTATTAATTTTATACATGTATGCACATTAATTTTTTTTATGTCAATGCTATCATCTTCTTTTACTTTTCCTATTTGTAAGTAACCTGCTAAACATTGATTGGTGTTTGCTTGCAGAAAATGCAGATTTATGAGCCATCCAAGAGAATCTCAGCTAGAAAAGTAATGCAAAATCCTTATTTTGATGATCTTGACAAATCTCAATTATGATTTTAAGCCATTACAAAAGTGTGTGTGAATCTTGGTGAGGGAATTTCAAGTTATTCATTTGAAGTTAACCTTATAATGAGCACCTATGATGTAGACATTATAAGAGCATCTTGAATTTCAAGATATTCTATTCATGAGAGGTGTTGTGTGCAATAGGTACCTTGGAACTCCCAGTGAAGATGTATGACCAGTAGTGACTAAGTTGAGAGACTTTCATGCCTATCTATAAGTTCCTTCCATCTATTTTTATTTCATTTCCATTTTGGATGCTCTTTATTTTTCTTCTTTTACTTTGTGTATTTGTAAGTAAACTACTAAAAATTGATTGGTCTCTCCTTGCAGAAAATGATGATTTATGAGCCATCGAAGATAATATCATCCAAAAAATAAATGTAACATCCTTATTTTGATGGTCTTGAGAAATCTCAATTCTTATTTGAAGCCATTATAAAATAGTGTGTGAAGCTTTACGAGGGAATCTCAAGTTACTCATTTGAATTTAACCTCATAATGAGCACCTATGATGTAGACATTATAAGAGAATCTTGAATGTATGAATGAAATTGTAAAATATATGTGAGAATAAACTACTTAAGGCATTGTAATGAGATTTACTGAAATAATGAAATTTGGTGCAGGGGCACCAAGGTTATTGAGCAAATTTGGTTCATGGAAGTCTTAAGTTAGTTTTGTGTTTTGTGTTTTTTTAATTGAATAAGGTCATATTAGACCAATTTATAATGTAATAAGTCATGTTAGTTGGTTTTGGGGTCATTTTGGAGTTCATGTTGCATATTTGTCAAAATGATGTAAAATTGAAAAGTTGTCAAATGTGAAAAAAGTGCAAAAAAATGTAAACTTCAAGTGATTCTGATAGAAATACAGGGAGGAAATCAACTCACTTCCACAATAGAAAATTATTCCAACCTCATTCCTTCCCTCAAAACTCAATCTTGGCTTATTTTCAACTTTGCACCTAGTCACTCTTGTAGGTCTGCAGACCTATTTTTCCCACCTTAACTCTCATAATTCCTTAACAACCTCTGCAACAAACCACCATTAATGAACCCTTTTAAGCCTTCTTCAACATACATCAAACCCTCATAAGACTCTTTTGGATCAACTTTCACAAACACAAGCAAACCCCGTTAATTCTTCCTATCACATGCAAACCACCAATGGGCATCATTAACCAGTCTGCCAAACCACCAATTCCTCCACTTTTAGGGCATGAAAAGCTCTCTAACATAACAAACCCAAAAACCTTCTTCATTCACAAGTTAGGAAAGGGTTTATTGACATACAGATCGATCCTCTTAAGACACCTCAATAAAATAGAGTACCTAAAAGATTCTCTTAAAATAGGGTATACAGACTGACCCTTAGTAATTGGCTTCTAAAATGCACAAAATCACTTCAAATCCAACCAAACCAAAACTAAAACGGAGTCAAGTTTTTTTCCCACCTAATTCCATAAAAAAGAGACCACAATCACTCTGAGCTACATTCAACCGACTCGGTCCTTTAAGGGTCCAAAGTGCAAAAGGGAAGCAATCTTTGATGGGGTATTACTCAGAAAATGTGGTGGTTACAAAATCTTTGTCTAAACCTACAAGATCACATTAGGCCCCTCTACAATAACCTCTCTCGGTTTTTGTTATCTCGGAGTGGGTTTCTCGTGGCGTCCAATTTTCACGTGATGGAAAAAGTGTCAATTGCAAGCAATGCAAAGTTACAAAGTGATGCAACTTTTTTTCTACAGCTCGTGTGACCAAATAGACTATTCCAACGCGTCTGAATAGGTATGTTTACACTGGGCATGGTCCTCTTTCACACCTAAACACGTGGAATCGCTCTGAGCTACATTCAATCAGATTGATCCCTTAAGGGTTCAAAGTGCAAAATGACTACAAACTTTAGCATGCTATTACCAGGATACCCTGATGCTTAGAAATTTCTCATCCCATCCTATGGGATGGTGTTGGGACCCTCTATAATAACCTCTCTCAGTTTTTTCTACCTCGAAGGAATTTTCCTGTGGTGGCGAATTTTCACTTGGGGAAAAGTTGTTAAATGCAAGTAGTTGAAAGTTGCAAAGTGGTGCAACTTTCATTGTATAACTCATGTGACTAAAATAACTATTCCAATGTATCCAAATAGGTATTTTTAGGTTGGGCATGGTCATCTTTTGCACCCAAACATGCAGAATCGCTCTGAGCTACATTCAACCAGATCGATCCCTTAAGGGTCCAAAGTGCAAAATGGTTGTAAACTTCAGCATGTTGTTACTTGGATACCATGATGCTTAGAAACTTCTCGTCTAATTCTATCAGATTTTGTTGGGCCCCTCTACAATAACCTCTCTCAGTTTTTTCTATCTCAGAGGCATTTTATCGTGGTGGCGAGTTTTCACTTGGGGAAAAGTTGTCAAATGCAAGTAGTTGAAAGTTGTAAAGTGGTGAAACTTTCATTCTGCAGCTCATGTGACCAAATGGACTATTCCAACACATCCAAATAGGTATTTTTACACTAGGAATGGTTCTCTTTCATACCCAAACACGCGGAATCACTCCAAGCTACGTTCAGCCGGATCGATCCCTTAAGGGTCTAAAGTGCAAAATGGTTGCAAACTTCAACATGCTATTACTTGGATACTATGATGCATAAAAAAATATTGTCTGAATTTATGGGATTGTGTTCGGCCCCTCTACAATAACCTCTCTCGGTTTTTGCTATCTTTGAGGCATTTTTCTGTGGTGGCAAATTTTCACTTGGGGAAAAAGTTATCAAATTCAAGTAGTTGAAAGTTGCAAAGTGGTGCAACTTTCGTTCTACAGCTCGTGTGACCAAACAGACAGTTCCAACGCATCCAAATAGGTATGTTTACACTATGCATGGTCCTCTTTCACACCCAAACATGTCGAATTGCTCTGAGCTACGTTCATCTGGATTGATCCGTTAAGGGTCCAAAGTGCAAAATGGTTGCAAAATTCAACATGCTATTACTCAGATACCGTGATGCTTAGAAACTTCTCATTTGATCCTATGGGATCGTGTTGGGCCCCTCTACAATAAAATCTCTTGGTTTTTTGCTATCTCGAAGGCAGTTTCCCGTGGTGGCGAATTTTCACTTGGGGAAAAAGTTGTCAAGTGCAAGTAGTTGAAAGTTGCAGTGGTGCAACTTTCCTTCTGCAATTCCTGTGACCAAACATACTATTCCAATGTGTCTAAATGGGTATGTTTATGCTATACATGGTCCTCTTTCACACCCAAACATGCAGAATCGCTCTGAGCTACATTCAATCGGATCGATCCCTTAAGGGTCCAAAGTGCAAAAAGGAAGCAATCTTTGAAGGGCTATTACTCAGAAACTGTGATGCTTACAAAATCTCTATCTAAGCCTATGGGATCGCATTGGGCCCCTCTAAAATAACCTCTCTCGGTTTCGTTATCTCAAAGTCATTTTGTTGTGGTGTCTAGTTTTCACTTGATGTAAAAAGTGTTAAATGCAAGCAGTGTAAAGTTGCAAAGTGGTGCAACTTTCATTTTGCAATTCGTGTGACCAAAAAAATTGCTCCAACGCATCCCAATAGGTATTTTTACACTAGGCATGGTCCTCTTTTGCACCCAAACACATGTAATTTCTTTGAGCTACGTTCAACCGGCTTGATCCCTTATGATGGCATGGAAAACAATTGAAAAGAGAAACGTACACATGACAATTGAGAATTCCAAGTTTTCCACACAAAAAGTGTATGATCATTGGAAACTCAAAGTTAGTGGTTGTTGAAGAGTTTGAAGGAGAATATCAATCAAATATCTTTGTTTCTTTGTTAATTTTTGTGCATTTTCTTCATTTCCAGCATGTGTATGGGTCCATACAGCAGGAGCTTGCTCTAAGATGATCTGAATCTATTGTAGAATGGTTTTTATCTTTGATTAGAATCCATTCTTGTGGAATTCTATTAAGTTCCAAGCAACTTAGAAGTAGATTTCTGAAACAGGTTTGAACTTGCTCATACAAAGGCTAGAAGAGGTGAAAAGAAGAAATTGCTTGAGAATAAGTTAGAATAGGTTGGAAATAGATGAGGTTGTGGATTTTGATGTGTTCAAAAGGTCTACAAGAATAGGGGAGGTCAAAATTATGTTATGGCATGATTCCCTAGTTGGGAAAAGAGGGGTTTTCAATGAAAAAGAGAGGTTTGAGGGAGTAAAAGTGCGTAAAGTCAAGGGGCGTCATAATTTGGTGGTCAATTAAGTTTGTGCAGGCATAATGAAGAGTGTTGGAAGAGGTTTTCAGGTTGTATGAGGTTCAGGTTCAGGTTCGGGGTTTAGTTCGTTGGTTCGACCAAAAACATTTAGAGGGGGTTTCGGTTCGTTAGTACAAAAAACATGTAAATATATATATATATATATATATATATATATATATATATATATATATATATGCAGCCTAGAAGCATGAATTAGGATTAGAATATCACATAACATCATATAAACAACAAAACCACCATAAACTTGAATGTCATTTAAAACATGCATGATAAATATTCATCGTTGAAACTTGAATTGTGGTAGCTTGATATACACAGTCTATTGATGTCAGGGTTCAATTTGTATGATTTTGAAAAAAGAAGCCAACTGAGTAGAGTTATCAGCATTCTTCAGAAATCATAATAATTTGTTTAGTACACTAGCCATTTTGATGTCTTTTTGCAGTCTCAAACATTATTTTGTATCATTGTTACATTGGTCTTGAGAGTGGTAGCTTAATATAGCTCCACAATACAAAATCTGGTTTACATGTGCAGTGTAACAGTGGCATAGGCAGATTTTTCTTTGAAAGAACCAAAGGGTGACTACACAATTGAAGTGTATAAATACATATATTTTTGTAATATCAAGGATACTTTTTGAAATCCTTTTATGAATCATTTCATGCAATACCAATTGAAAACATGTTTTTTGCTTTTACATAAATTTGTTTAGCATCAATCAATTAATATTCAAGACAAACCATGAAGGACAACAATGATCAATGTTAGGGCTAACCAATTAATAAGTATACATGTGAATAGTTCAAGCATGTACATGTGAATAAGGGAAGCACAAGTACTCAAAAACACGTAAGCCTTGAAGCATGCACATGGGTACATAGTATACATAAATTAATACAAAGTATATGCATGAATACAATGTATACACATGAAAACACGTAAGTCGCAAATTATACATTGGAACACACGTAAGTCACAAATTTTACACGTAAGTTGTAAAGTATACACTTGAATACATGTAACTCCTATCTATTGAACCATGAATTTAGAATGCAAATATGGACACCATCGATAAAAAATATTTGTATTAACCAAATATCCATTTAGGCATACATCAATATATGTCGATATAAGTATGAAATATAGGTACAAAATAGCCATATAGGCTTACGAGAATGCCATATAGGCATACAATGTCAAATATATCCAATACAAAATATGTACAAAATTGCCATGTAGGAATACAACAAAGGGATCTTGAATCAAAAGTCATTTCTCTCCATGCTCTCAAAATAAACTCTTTCCATTTTCTTGTCGATCGGATGGAAATACATTTGTCACTTATTTATGCTGCGCTCAAGGAGTGCTCCTACTACTCCTCCTAGTGTTTAGTTTTTGGTGAAGTTTTATCTGTTACAATAAGAAATAAAGATATTAATATATAGAAATTACATTATAAAAGATGATATATTTAACAAAATAATCACTTACCACCATCTGATGATCACTCTCCACAAGGGAAATATTTGCACGCCTAGGCTGAGGCATGTTGAAGCCCTATATAAACCATCCAAATAGAAATTAAACCATGAATCAATAATGGTTTGCTTTTTCACTAGAACTAACATCTATAACAATGAATTCAAATTGAAATTTAGTAATTTGCCTCATACCTCCCTTGTTAGAGCCATCGAGGATTCTATAGAAGATGAAACACCGATCTCCATTGCCCTCATCACATTCAGAGGTGTTTCCGCTTGCAACAACTGAAAATAACATAATAAATTATTCAATCAGGAAAACTACAATAGTGATCCACATCGTGAATTATAATGTATGAGATAATAAACAAAATTTTGAGTACTTATTAAACTATATATTTATGACTATCATGGTTACTATTTTCCCTATCCATATCTTGTTTGAAAGCACATATTTTTAGGATTTTACCCATAGCAGCAAGCCAGTGAACCGTTTGATAAAATGATTTTGTAGACATGTACAATAACTGTGGTGGCATAGAGAAGGCAATGAACTATTTGAAAAAATGCCTCAAAGAAATGGGGTCTCGTGATGATTGAATTCCATTACAAACAAATGCATGCCATGGCATTCCATCACCATAAGACCGTATTTCTTTCAGGCATTTTTTCAAAAAATTCATTGCCTTCTCTATGGTATTATTTCTTACTATTATGCTTTGATAGAAATTTTTCCAAGTATCCATAGTTTGTTGGAAACCACCTATTTTAGGCTTTTATCCATTGTAGCAAGGAAGTGAGTAGTTTGATAAAATGCTTTGGTACACATGTATGGAAAATGTGGTATCATAGAAAAGGTGGTGATTTTTTTTAAGAAATGCCTCGAATAAATGTGGTCTCATGGTGATGGAATTCCATTCCATCACCATGAGACCGCATTTCTTCAAGGCATTTTTTCAACCTACTAATTGCCTTGTCTATGTTATTGCTTACTATTATGCTTTGATAGATTTTTTCCAAGCATCCATAGTTTGTTGGAAAGCACCTTTTTTAAGCTTTTATCCATAGTAGTGAGTAAATGAATTGTTTGATAAAATGCTTTGGTAGACATGTATGGAAAATGTGGTAGCATAGAAAAGGCGATGAGTTGTTTGAAAAAGTGGTGCAAGTGCACCTTTACAAGAGCATGCCTCCATGAGGAAAATTTATGATTTTGAGGTTTTATAGGTATTTTCATGATGTAATAAGGCTTAAATAGCCATTTTTGAGTTTGTAATGGTCTTTGGTAGTCATTTTAGGTATAAATTGTAAAGTTGCAAAATCTTAACAAAAGTTGTCAATCAATGTTGTAAAAATGCAAAAAGGTGCCAAATGGAGGAATATGAAGAGTCAAGGTAGTTGTAGAGGAAATATTACATACTTAGGAAGTTGAAATGATTGGGAAATTGTTTAAAATATGTGATTCATCATTGTTAATTTTTGTTGAAGCATTTTGAAGGAGAAAACTAATAAAATATCACTGTTATATTGTTCTTTTCTGTGTTTTCCTCCATCATCTACCAGTGTGCGGTTTCATGCAAGTGGTAGTACATTTTTAATGTGTTTGAATTGAAGGATTTAGGTGTTGGAATAAATTTAAAACTAATTTGAGTTTTTGATATTGAGTTTCAAGCTTTTGGTGGCCTGATTTCTCTAGGTGGTCAGAAAACAGGGGCTAAGGGTTTGATTGCCCAAATGAACTAAAAAGTCCATTCCACCTTTCTCTAGCAACTATTTCTTGTTGGAATGGACCGGTATAAAGTGGGAGTAGGTGTAGAAGGTAAGGAATTGGTTTGGTGAAGTTTTTGTGTGAGTTCTCCTCACTACCCTTGTGAAAAACCAGTTTTGGTGCCTTTTAAACAAGGCTAGAGTGAGTGAAAAGAGGACAAGGGTTTAGAAGTAGATAGAATCCCCTAAAAACTATAAGATCAGGTGAATTGGAGGGTGTTTATAATATTTTATGGGTTATAAGTAGTCAAAGAAGTGAATAAGTGAGAAACCCTAGGTGAAAGAGGGTGAAAACTAGTGAAAAAGAGTGATTTTGTGAAGGAAGTGTATGTAGATCTTTGGGGAAGAACTATTTGAGGATGGAATGAGCATGTAAAGGCATAAATAATCCTTATTGAAGTGATTATAAGATTGTGAGAGGTCAGGGCATAAGAGTTTCAATAAGCCCTAATTGATTGTAAGGAAAGTGAGGGTTTAATGAAAAGGGGTCTAAATGAGCGAGAGGAGACCTGAAAGTTGAATAATCTAAGTTTTTATTGGCTATATTTTGACTTTTCAGAGGTTTCAAGTGTTGGTTGTGTGTTTGGAGAGGTGTCTCTTTGAAAAAGAGGCCTAATTATGGCCTAATTCAACATTAAAAGCCAAATTTGGGACAGCTTCTCCAAAAGAGTTGCAAGTGAGTTTCAGATTTGTGAGAGCAGGCCATAATGGGTGCCTAGTTTGGAGCATAGACAA